>JADGMU010001269.1:0-127500 GCA_016920895.1 Vaccinium myrtillus | reverse complement strand
AATGTACTTGTTGACTTTGACTATTCAAAAATAAATTGTAAAACTTTTGACTTGTTCCACGTGGATATTTTGTATAATTTGGTTTATTAAATTTGAGGGCGTGACATCTACCCCGTCAATGAAACCAATTTTCATTTCCGCCGGATGGTTCCCAAAGGAACTCAAATTAGCTACAGGAAGATTAAGATCAGGAGTTTTAGCGAGACCTTCATTATAAGACTCACTCAAGCATTCTTCTCTTCTAGCTTTTCAGACAAGAAATTGAACCAGTCGGCCACGTTGGTTTGGGGCCATTTCCCCAAAAGTTGAGAAGTGTGATGCATTCAATCCCTTTTGTTGAATTTATAAGAAAATCTCGGTTTAAAAAAGTGGAGTTAATTTTTTACATTTGCCAACACATTCTAGATTATATTACGGGGATAGTTAAAATATTACACTAATATCTACCATATGTCCTAATATTTTTAAAAGGTATCAAATACCGTTTAGCCATTATCAAAAAGTATAATTGACTCGACGGTAATAAAATTGGAAAAGTTCTCTATAGACAATTAATTGCATTTTTAAAATTTTAAAATCAAGTTAGTTCCCTCGTCCCATAATGATGCTCGACGCGTGTCCATTGGATTCTACACATTTATTGAATGCAGCATCCCATCTCGCCAAATCCAAATGGAGATTGTAGTAACCGTCACACTTTTGATGACAGACAATCCTATGTCAATGTAAAAGTAGAGAATCTTACACTGTATCACATTTTTCTTGACTAAAAGACCTGTAAGTGTGGGAGTGTGTTTGTCACTTCCCAAGACGAGGCACGTGCTAATAAGCTAGAGCTTTGTACCAGGATCCTTCTAAAACAGGTGCGTTCTCTATACGGGAGCTCTAATTTGTGTTCTTGAGACAAAAGCTCGATGAGAGATCGCTCCCATCCAGATGGGAACCCGCTCCTAAATAGGATTGGAGCTTCAAAACAAATTTTAAGAAAAAAATTCTCACTTCTCTTTCCAAAAATATGCAAGGAGGGAAAAAAAAAAGTAGAAAGATTTAGGACTCTCTTTCTCGTCTCCTACGAAGCACCGACATTTTAGATGTCGCCATATATGCATCTGACATGGGGAAACGGGTGCCCCCACGGGGACATTTATTGGACACGCCACGTGGCATATCCCTTAAATTAAACTATCTTTGGAGGGGGACATGCGGAAGACACGGCATGGACATGCGTGTCTCGCATAAACAATCGCGATCTCTCTCTCCCTAACTCTTTCTCTCTCGTTTCCTTTGTGCGTGCGTGCATGTGTGCATGCGTGCGTGTGTACCCCGTCAACGAAACCAATTTTCATTTGCGCCGGATGGTTCCCAAAGGAACTCAAATTAGCTACAAGAAGATTAAGATCAGGAGTTTTAGCGAGACCTTCATTATAAGACTCACTCAAGCATTCTTCTCTTCTAGCTTTTCCGACAAGAAATTGAACCAGTCGGCCACGTTGGTTGGGGGCCATTTCCCCAAAAGTTGAGAAGTGTGATGCATTCAAGCCCTTTTGTTGCATTTATAAGAAAATCGAGGTTTAAAAAAGTGGAGTTAATTTTTTACATTTGCCAACACATTCTAGATTATATTACAGGGATAGTTAAAATATTACGCTAATATCTACCATATGTCCTAATATTTGAAAAAGGTATCAAATACCGTTTAGCCATTATTAGAGAGTATAAATGACCCGACGGATATAAATTAGAAAAGTTCTCAAAAGACAATTAATTGCATTTTTTAAAATTTTAAAATCAAGTTAGTTCCCTCGTCAGTCGTCCCATAATGATGCTTGACGCGTGTCCATTGGATTCTACACATTTATTGAATGCAGCATCCCATCTCGCCAAATCCAAATGGAGATTGTAGTAACCGTCATACTTTTTATGACAGACATGCCTATGTCAATGTAAAAGTAGAAAATCTTACAGTGTATCACATGTTTCATGACTAATAGACCTGTAAGTGTGGGAGCGTGCTTGTCACTTCCCAAGACGAGGCACATGCTAATAAGCTAGAGCTTTGTACCAGGATCCTTCTAAAACGGGTGCGTTCTCTATACGGGAGCTCTAATTTGTGTTCTTGAGACAAAAGCTCGATGAGAGATCGCTCCCATCCAGATGGGAACCCGCTCCTAAATAGGATTGGAGCTTCAAAACAAATTTTAAGAAAAAAATTCTCACTTCTCTTTCCAAAAATATGCAAGGAGGGGAAAAAAAAAAGTAGAAAGATTTAGGACTCTCTTTCTCGTCTCTTACGAAGCACCGACGTTTTAGATGTCGCCATATATGCATCTGACATGGGGAAACGGGTGCCCCCACGGGGACATTTATTGGACACGCCACGTGGCATATCCCTTAAATTAAACTATCTTTGGAGGGGGACATGCGGAAGACACGGCATGGACATGCGTGTCCCGCATAAACAATCGCGATCTCTCTCTCCCAAACTCTTTCTCTCTCGTTTCCTTTGTGCGTGCGTGCGTGCATGTGTGCGTGCGTGCGTGTGTACCCCGTCAATGAAACCAATTTTCATTTGCGTCGGATGGTTCCAAAAGGAACTCAAATTAGCTACAAGAAGATTAAGATCAGGAGTTTTAGCAAGACCTTCATTATAAGACTCACTCAAGCATTCTTCTCTTCTAACTTTTCCGACAAGAAATTGAACCAGTCGGCCACCTTGGTTGGGGGTTATTTCCCCAAAAGTTGAGAAGTGTGATGCATTCAAGCCCTTTTGTTGCATTTTTAAGAAAATCTAGGTTTAACAAAGTGGAGTTAATTTTTTACATTTGCCAACACATTCTAGATTATATTACAGGGATAGTTAAAATATTACGCTAATATCTACCATATGTCCTAATATTTGAAAAAGGTATCAAATACCGTTTAGCCATTATTAGAGAGTATAAATGACCCGACGGTTATAAATTAGAAAAGTTCTCAAAAGACAATTAATTGCATTTTTTAAAATTTTAAAATCAAGTTAGTTCCCTCGTCAGTCGTCCCATAATGATGCTTGACGCGTGTCCATTGGATTCTACACATTTATTGAATGCAGCATCCCATCTCGCCAAATCCAAATGGAGATTGTAGTAACCGTCATACTTTTTATGACAGACATGCCTATGTCAATGTAAAAGTAGAAAATCTTACAGTGTATCACATGTTTCATGACTAATAGACCTGTAAGTGTGGGAGCGTGCTTGTCACTTCCCAAGACGAGGCACATGCTAATAAGCTAGAGCTTTGTACCAGGATCCTTCTAAAACGGGTGCGTTCTCTATACGGGAGCTCTAATTTGTGTTCTTGAGACAAAAGCTCGATGAGAGATCGCTCCCATCCAGATGGGAACCCGCTCCTAAATAGGATTGGAGCTTCAAAACAAATTTTAAGAAAAAAATTCTCACTTCTCTTTCCAAAAATATGCAAGGAGGGGAAAAAAAAAAGTAGAAAGATTTAGGACTCCCTTTCTCGTCTCCTACGAAGCACCGACATTTTAGATGTCGCCATATATGCATCTGACATGGGGAAACGGGTGCCCCCACTGGGACATTTATTGGACACGCCACGTGGCATATCCCTTAAATTAAACTATCTTTGGAGGGGGACATGCGGAAGACACGGCATGGACATGCGTGTCCCGCATAAACAATCGCGATCTCTCTCTCCCAAACTCTTTCTCTCTCGTTTCCTTTGTGCGTGCGTGCGTGCATGTGTGCGTGCGTGCGTGTGTACCCCGTCAATGAAACCAATTTTCATTTGCGCCGGATGGTTCCAAAAGGAACTCAAATTAGCTACAAGAAGATTAAGATCAGGAGTTTTAGCGAGACCTTCATTATAAGACTCACTCAAGCATTCTTCTCTTCTAGCTTTTCCGACAAGAAATTGAACCAGTCGGCCACGTTGGTTGGGGGTTATTTCCCCAAAAGTTGAGAAGTGTGATGCATTCAAGCCCTTTTGTTGCATTTTTAAGAAAATCTAGGTTTAAAAAAGTGGAGTTAATTTTTTACATTTGCCAACACATTCTAGATTATATTACAGGGATAGTTAAAATATTACGCTAATATCTACCATATGTCCTAATATTTGAAAAAGGTATCAAATACCGTTTAGCCATTATTAGAGAGTATAAATGACCCGACGGTTATAAATTAGAAAAGTTCTCAAAAGACAATTAATTGCATTTTTTAAAATTTTAAAATCAAGTTAGTTCCCTCGTCAGTCGTCCCATAATGATGCTTGACGCGTGTCCATTGGATTCTACACATTTATTGAATGCAGCATCCCATCTCGCCAAACCAAAATGGAGATTGTAGTAACCGTCATACTTTTGATGACAGACATGCCTATGTCAATGTAAAAGTAGAAAATCTTACAGTGTATCACATGTTTCATGACTAATAGACCTGTAAGTGTGGGAGTGTGCTTGTCACTTCCGAAGACGAGGCACGTGCTAATAAGCTAGAGCTTTGTACCAGGATCCTTCTAAAACGGGTGCGTTCTTTATACGGGAGCTCTAATTTGTGTTCTTGAGACAGAAGCTCGATGAGAGATCGCTCCCATCCAGACAGGAACCCGCTCCTAAATAGGATTGGAGCTTCAAAACAAATTTTAAGAAAAAAATTCACACTTCTCTTTCCAAATATATGCAAGGAGGGAAAAAAAAAAAGTGGAAAGATTTTGGACTCTTTTTCTCGTCTCCTATGAAGCACCGACATTTTAGATATTGCCATGTATGCATCTGACATGGGGAAACGGGTGCCCCCACGGGGACATTTATTGGACACGCCACGTGGCATATCCCTTAAATTAAACTATCTTTGGAGGGGGACATGCGAAAGACACGGCATGGACAAGTGTGTCCCGCATAAACAATCGCGATCTCTCTCTCCCTAACTCTTTCTCTCTCGTTTCCATTGTGCGTGCGCGCATGTGTGCGTGCGTGCATGTGTACCCCGTCAATGAAACCAATTTTCATTTGCGCCGGATGGTTCCCAAAGGAACTCAAATTAGCTACAAGAAGATTAAGATCAGGAGTTTTAGCGAGACCTCATTATAAGACTCACTCAAGCATTCTTCTCTTCTAGCTTTTCCGACAAGAAATTGAACCAGTCGGTCACGTTGGTTAGGGGCCATTTCCCCAAAAGTTGAGAAGTGTGATGCATTCAAGCCCTTTTGTTGCATTTATAAGAAAATCTATGTTTAAACAAGTGGAGTTAATTTTTTACATTTGCCAACACATTCAAGATTATATTACGGGGAAAGTTAAAATATTACGCTAATATCTACCATATGTCCTAATATTTGAAAAAGGTATCAAATACCGTTTAGCCATTATTAGAGAGTATAAATGACCCGACGGTTATAAATTAGAAAAGTTCTCAAAAGACAATTAATTGCATTTTTTAAAATTTCAAAATCAATATAGTTCCCTCGTTAGTCGTCCCAGAATGATGCTTGACGCGTGTCCATCGGATTCTACACATTTGTTGAAAGCAGCATCCCATCTCGCCAAATCCAAATGGAGATTGTAGTAACCGTCATACTTTTGATGACAGACAAGCCTATGTCAATGTAAAAGTAGAAAATCTTACAGTGTATCAAGGAGGTGAAAAAAAAGTAGAAAGATTTGGGACTCTCTTTCTCGTCTCCTATGAAGCACCGACATTTTAGATGTCACCATGTATGCGTCTGACATGGGGAAACGTGTGCCCCCCACGGGGACATGTATTGGACACGCCACGTGGCATATCCCTTAAATTAAACTATCTTTGGAGGGGGACATGCGAAAGAAACAGGCATGGACATGCGTGTCCCGCATAAACAATCGCGATCTCTCTCTCACTAACTCTTTCTCTCTCGTTTCCTTTGTGCGTGTGTGCGTGCATGTGTGCGTGCGTGCGTTCGTGTTTACCCAGTCAATGAATCCAATTTTCATTTGCGCCGGATGGTTCCCAAAGGAACTCAAATTAGCTACAAGAAGATTAAGATCAGGAGTTTTAGCAAGACCTTCATTATAAGACTCACTCAAGCATTCTTCTCTTCTAGCTTTTCCGACAAGAAATTGAACCAGTCGGCCACGTTGGTTGGGGGCCATTTCCTCAAAAGTTGAGAAGTGTGATGCATTCAAGCCCTTTTGTTGCATTTATAAGAAAATCTAGGTTTAAAAAAGTGGAGTTAATTTTTTACATTTGCCAACACATTCTAGATTATATTACGGGGAAAGTTAAAATATTACGCTAATATCTACCATATGTCCTAATATTTGAAAAAGGTATCAAATACCGTTTAGCCATTATTAGAGAGTATAAATGACCCGACGGTTATAAATTAGAAAAGTTCTCAAAAGACAATTAATTGCATTTTTTTAAATTTTAAAATCAATATAGTTCCCTCGTTAGTCGTCCCAGAATGATGCTTGACGCGTGTCCATTGGATTCTACACATTTATTGAAAGCAGCATCCCATCTCGCCAAATCCAAATGGAGATTGTAGTAACCGTCATACTTTTGGTGACAGACAAGCCTATGTTAATGTAAAAGTAGAAAATCTTACAGTGTATCAAGGAGGGGAAAAAAAAGTAGAAAGATTTGGGACTCTATTTCTCGTCTCCTATGAAGCACCGACATTTTAGATGTCGCCATGTATGCGTCTGACATGGGGAAACGTGTGCCCCCCACGGGGACATGTATTGGACACGCCACGTGGCATATCCCTTAAATTAAACTATCTTTGGAGGGGGACATGCGAAAGACACGGCATGGACAAGCGTGTCCCGCATAAACAATCGCGATCTCTCTCTCTCCCTAACTCTTTCTCTCTCGTTTCCTTTGTGCGTGTGTGCGTGCATGTGTGCGTGCGTGCGTTCGTGTTTACCCAGTCAATGAATCCAATTTTCATTTCCGCCGGATAGTTCCCAAAGGAACTCAAATTAGCTACAAGAAGATTAAGATCAGGAGTTTTAGCAAGACCTTCATTATAAGACTCACTCAAGCATTCTTCTCTTCTAGCTTTTCCGACAAGAAATTGAACCAGTCGGCCACGTTGGTTGGGGGCCATTTCCTCAAAAGTTGAGAAGTGTGATGCATTCAAGCCCTTTTGTTGCATTTATAAGAAAATCTAGGTTTAAAAAAGTGGAGTTAATTTTTTACATTTGCCAACACATTCTAGATTATATTACGGGGAAAGTTAAAATATTACGCTAATATCTTCCATATGTCCTAATATTTGAAAAAGGTATCAAATACCGTTTAGCCATTATTAGAGAGTATAAATGACCCGACGGTTATAAATTAGAAAAGTTCTCAAAAGACAATTAATTGCATTTTGTTAAATTTTAAAATCAATATAGTTCCCTCGTTAGTCGTCCCAGAATGATGCTTGACGCGTGTCCATTGGATTCTACACATTTATTGAAAGCAACATCCCATCTCGCCAAATCCAAATGGAGATTGTAGTAACCGTCATACTTTTGATGACAGACAAGCCTATGTCAATGTAAAAGTAGAAAATCTTACAGTGTATCAAGGAGGGGAAAAAAAAGTAGAAAGATTTGGGACTCTCTTTCTCGTCTCCTATGAAGCACCGACATTTTAGATGTCGCCATGTATGCGTCTGACATGGGGAAACGTGTGCCCCCCACGGGGACATGTATTGGACATGCCACGTGGCATATCCCTTAAATTAAACTATCTTTGGAGGGGGACATGCGAAAGACACGGCATGGACAAGCGTGTCCCGCATAAACAATCGCGATCTCTCTCTCCCTAACTCTTTCTCTCTCGTTTCCTTTGTGCGTGTGTGCGTGCGTGTGTGCGTGCGTGCGTTCGTGTTTACCCAGTCAATGAATCCAATTTTCATTTGCGCCGGATGGTTCCCAAAGGAACTCAAATTAGCTACAAGAAGATTAAGATCAGGAGTTTTAGCAAGACCTTCATTATAAGACTCACTCAAGCATTCTTCTCTTCAAGCTTTTCCGACAAGAAATTGAACCAGTCGGCCACGTTGGTTGGGGGCCATTTCCTCAAAAGTTGAGAAGTGTGATGCATTCAAGCCCTTTTGTTGCATTTATAAGAAAATCTAGGTTTAAAAAAGTGGAGTTAATTTGTTACATTTGCCAACACATTCTAGATTATATTACGGGGAAAGTTAAAATATTACGCTAATATCTACCATATTTCCTAATATTTGAAAAAGGTATCAAATACCGTTTAGCCATTATTAGAGAGTATAAATGACCCGACGGTTATAAATTAGAAAAGTTCTCAAAAGACAATTAATTGCATTTTTTAAAATTTTAAAATCAATATAGTTCCCTCGTTAGTCGTCCCAGAATGATGCTTGACGCGTGTCCATTGGATTCTACACATTTATTGAAAGCAACATCCCATCTCGCCAAATCCAAATGGAGATTGTAGTAACCGTCATACTTTTGATGACAGACAAGCCTATGTCAATGTAAAAGTAGAAAATCTTACAGTGTATCAAGGAGGGGAAAAAAAAGTAGAAAGATTTGGGACTCTCTTTCTCGTCTCCTATGAAGCACCGACATTTTAGATATCGCCATGTATGCTTCTGACATGGGGAAACGCGTACCCCCCACGGGGACATGTATTGGACACGCCACGTGGCATATCCCTTAAATTAAACTATCTTTGGAGGGGGACATGCGGAAGACACGGCATGGACATGCGTGTCCCGCATAAACAATCGCGATCTCTCTCTCCCTAACTCTTTCTCTCTCGTTTCCTTTGTGCGTGCGTGCGTGCGTGCGTGTTTACCCCGTCAATGAATCCAATTTTTATTTGCGCCGGATGGTTCCCAAAGGAACTCAAATTAGCTACAAGAAGATTAAGATCAGGAGTTTTAGCAAGACCTTCATTATAAGACTCACTCAAGCAGTCTTCTCTTCTAGCTTTTCCGACAAGAAATTGAACCAGTTGGCCACGTTGGTTGGGGGCCATTTCCTCAAAAGTTGAGAAGTGTGATGCATTCAAGCCCTTTTGTTGCATTTATAGGAAAATCTAGGTTTAAAAAAGTGGAGTTAATTTTTTACATTTGCCAACACATTCTAGATTATATTACGGGGAAAGTTAAAATATTACGCTAATATATACCATATGTCCTAATATTTGAAAAAGGTATCAAATACCGTTTAGCCATTATTAGAGAGTATAAATGACCCGACGGTTATAAATTAGAAAAGTTCTCAAAAGAATTAATTGCATTTTTTTAAATTTTAAAATCAAGTTAGTTCCCTCGTCAGTCGTCCCAGAATGATGCTTGACGCGTGTCCATTGGATTCTACACATTTATTGAAAGCAGCATCCCATCTCGCCAAATCCAAATGGAGATTGTAGTAACCGTCATACTTGTTAGAATAGTTAGAATATGTTATGTTAGTTTGTCCCACATCGCCTATCGTAGACTTGTAATGAGATGGACAATAATATAAATAACATTGACTTGTGTGAGGGTGCGTTAACACCTTATACACTTCTTTCTCTCTCTCTCTCTAAATAACATGGTATCAGAGCGTTTTCCACCGTAGACAATCCACTGCCCATCCAAAACCCTAAACCCACTGCCCATCCAAAACCCTAACCCTAAATCGACCTCTCTACTGTACCAGAAAACCCTAACTTACCCATCTTCTTCGTCAGCCACCAAAACTCAGAAAACCCTAAATTACAGTAGCCCTTAAACCTTCAATCGAGCCTCAATCACCTCTCAATTGACCTTCACGACTCTCAATCAACTTCTTAAACCTTCAATCGAGCCTCAATCACCTTCCAATTGACTCTCAAACAAAACCCAGATCCATCAAAACCCTAAATCGAAGCCTCCAAACCCCATAAAACCCAAAATCGAGTCCTGAAGCCTCTAGAAACCCTATCTACGACCATCTCCTGTAGATTTCGAACCCAAAAAAAAAAAAAAAAAAATCCATAACCCAATTGAAATCGAACCTCTAAACCTCACTACCCAGTTAATTTCGAATATGGTTTACCTCTGTTCTGGCTTGTATTTGTGATTTCGAGTCTCAAAGACTCGATCTGGATCTCGTTCAGTGCCTAAACAGCCTTGCCGGCCATAGCCCAGTCACCGACGACCCTCGCCGGCCATAGTTCAGTCACCGGAGACCCTTGTCGGCCCTCGTCTGTCTTCGCGACTCTCCTGGTTGCTTAGTTTGTCTTCAGCGACCCTTATTCTGGTGGTTACAAACATCTTTGCTACTACTCTGTTCATGTCTCTTGTAGCAGTCAGCTGTTATGATTTGGTGATGTTGGTGGTTGCTTGTATTGCTCAGTGATTAGTTTCGTTGTGGTTGGTTGTTGGTTCAGACTGTTTAGTAGTTTGTTGCCGGTTGGTTGTTGGTTCAGACTGTTTAGTAGTTTGTTGCCGGTTGTTTATCTGCTTGGCAGTGGTAGAATATAATGTCTGAAGAAGAAAAGTCTGGTAATTCTAGTTCCAATTCTGGGTCTATGGTTATTGGTAGTACTTCCAGTTCCTCTCGGCGTCGTGAGAAGGATTTCATTACCTCCATTATTTTGAATGGCAACAATTATGCTATTTGGTCTCGTGCGGTCAAGGTTTATTATATGGGTGAGCGAAGGTTTCGCTATTTGACAGATGCTCCTCCCAAGAAAGAGGATACGACATATAGTGACTGGGAAGCTGAGGATTGTCATGTTCGTGTTGAGTTATGGAATGTTATGGCACCTCACATTAGCGGCCCTCTGTTCTACCTTGATACTGCCAAGCAAGTATGGGATCGGGTTGCCATGATGTATTCAGGTATCAATAATCTTCGGCGTACATATGATCTCCATCAGCAATTCTTTTCTTTATCTTTTGGTATTGGATCCTTGGAGGACTATTACTCCAAATTTCGTGGCACTTGTGAGGAACTCCGGGTTTATGAGCCTATTTCGAGTGATCCTCAGGTTATGGAGCGTCAGCGTGAGCGTTTGGAGGTCTCTCGGTTTCTATTTGGATTGCCCTCATCTTATGATCCAGTTCGGTCTCAGATATTGGGTGAGCGGGAGTTGCCTTCTCTTGATGAAGTGTTTAGTCGTCTTCGCCAGGCCTCTATCTCAGATGTCTCTCAGCCACCATCTGATCGTTCTGCTTTAGCTGTTTCTGGTGGTTTTGGATCAAGTAGTGGCCGTGGTCGCGGCCGTGATTCTGGGTTTGGCAGTCGTGGTCGTGGTTCTGGTAGTCGAAGTTCTGGTGGCTATGATTCAGGTACCAGTTCTAGTGGCCGTGGTGATTCTGGGTCTAGTGGTCGTGGTGGCAATAGTCGTGGTCGCACGTCAGGGGGAGGTAGTTCTGGTCGCAGTGGTTCTGGTCGTGGCCGTGGTACCAGATTCTGTACTCATTGTCGGGGTACAAGTCATACAGTGGACTATTGTTATGATCTTCATGGTTTTCCTCAGGCTCATCAGGTTGTTCATTCTGAGGATGCTGAGCAGTTTACTCATTCTACCGATAGCAGTGTGACTATCTCAGCAGAGGAGTACCAGCGTCTTATGTCCATTCAGCCTTCTTGCTGCTGCTGCTGCTTCTTCTTCCACAGCTACGTTCGCTCAGACAGGTCCCTCTGTTGCTTGTGTTGCGTCATCTTTTTCTTCTCCTTGGGTTATCGATTCTGGTGCTACTAATCATATGACTGGTACTTCTAAACTCTTTTCTACTTGTCAGTCCATGGATAAAACCTTTCATGTTACCTTAGCAGATGGTTCTACTACTGAGGTTACTGGTTTGGGTTCAGTTTCTGTCTCTCCGTCATTTACTTTAAACTCTGTGTTGCATGTTCCTCGTTTACCCTTTAATCTTGTGTCTATTAGTCAACTTACAAAATCCTTAAATTGTTCAGTCACATTTCTTCCTCATGGTTGTGTATTTCAGGATCTCAAGACGGGGAGGAAGATTGGTGCCGGTGTTGAGCGTGGTGGTCTATATTACCTAACCAGTGGTTGTGTTCAACCAGTTGCCCTTCAGTCATCAGAGTCCTTATATCAACAACATTGTCGGCTTGGTCATCCATCTCTTCAGAATTTGAAGCGTCTAGTGCCTTCGTGTAGTTCTCTTAAGGAGTTATCTTGTGAAGTCTGTGAGTTTAGTAAACATCATAGAGTGTCATTTTATCCTAGGGTTGAACGTCGTGTGTCACATCCTTTTCAGTTAGTTCATTCAGACATTTGGGGGCCTATTCATGTGCCCAATGTTTTTGGTTTTCAGTATTATGTTATTTTTGTTGATGATTTCTCTCGTATTACATATCTTTATCTTATGAAAGCGAGATCTGAGTTGAAGACTATTTTTAAATCATTTTACATGGAAATAAAGACTCAGTTTAATACTTGCATTCGTATGTTTCGGTCTGATAATGCACGCGAATTTTTTCATAGTACTTTATCTCAGTTTTTTGATGATCATGGGATTATTCATCAGTCATCTTGCGCTCGGACTCCACAGCATAATGGGGTTGCCGAACGCAAGATTCGACACTTATCAGAAGTTATGCGTGCCATGTTATTTCAAATGCAAGTTCCTAAGTCTTACTGGAGTGACGCAGTTCTTACTGCATGTTATTTGATCAATCGTATGCCATCTACTGTCCTTGGGGGTCAGATACCCCATACAGTCCTGTTTCCCGGTCGGCCTCTCCACTCATTACCCCCTCGGGTTTTTGGGTGTACATGTTATGTTCATGCTCTTGACTCCGACCGGAGTAAATTGGACCTGCGGTCCATTAAGTGCATTTTCCTTGGTTACTCTCGCACTCAGAAAGGGTATAAATGTTACTCCCCATCTTTACGTCGTCATTTTGTATGTGCTGATGTCACATTTAATGAGTCTCTTCCTTTTTATTCAGAGTCTGTCGCAACTAATGATTTGCCTGCATATGAGTCTGTGTGTCCTTTAGCCGTTCCATCTAGTACCGTTCCTCCACCAAAACCTTTGCAGGTCTATCATCGCCGTCCTAAAAATTCACCAGTTATATCTCAGTCAGAGCCATCTCAGTCAGAGCCATCTCAGCCAGAGCCTCAGCCAGCAGTACCACCTTCACCCACCGCGCCATCTTCTTCTCCGTTGCGGGATCCGGACAACCTTGATCTCCCTATTGCCCACCGTAAAGGTATTCGGTCCTGCACTCTCCATCCTATTGCTCGTTTTGTTTCCTATGATCATTTGTCACCGTCCTTTCGAGCTTTTACTACCTCGGTTTCTTCCGTTTTTGTACCTAAGTCTGTTCAGGAGGCCTTATCTGTATCTGAGTGGCGGACAGCTATGGAGGATGAGATGTCTGCCCTTCATCATAATGGTACTTGGGACCTGGTTCCTCTTCCTGCTGGTAAGACAACTGTTGGCTGTCGTTGGGTATTCACTGTCAAGTATCTTCCTGATGGCACTGTTGAGCGCTATAAGGCTCGTCTTGTTGCCAAAGGCTACACCCAGACTTATGGTGTTGATTATTCGGAGACATTCTCTCCGGTTGCTAAACTTGGTTCTGTTCGAGTTCTTATTTCTCTCGCTGCGAATCTTGGTTGGCCATTGTTTCAATTGGATGTCAAGAATGCCTTTTCTCCATGGGGATCTTCAAGAGGAAGTTTACATGGAGCAACCACCTGGGTTTGTTGCTCAGGGGGAGTGTAATCAGGTATGTCGGCTTCGTAAAGCTCTTTATGGCCTCAAGCAGTCTCCTAGGGCTTGGTTTGGCAAGTTTAGTGATGCCGTTTTGAGATTTGGCATGCATCGTAGTCAGACTGACCATTCTGTGTTTTCCCTCACATCTAATCGAGGGAAAGTATTGTTGATTGTATATGTGGATGACATTATCATTACCGGTGATGACCAGCGAGGTATTGATGAGTTAAAAACCTTCTTACATCAGCAATTTCATACTAAGGATTTGGGAAAACTTTGATACTTTTTAGGTATTGAAGTGGCCCGGTCCAAAGAAGGTATTAGCTTATCACAGAGAAAGTATGCGCTGGATATTCTTGAAGATACAGGTTTGTTGGGAGCAAGGCCTGTTGAGACTCCTATGGATCCCAATGTCAAACTGTGTGTGGACCAGGGGGAGTTGCTTCATAGTCCTGATCAGTATCGCCGATTGGTTGGTAAGTTAAATTATCTCACAATTACACGTCCGGATATCTCATTTGCAGTCAGTTTGGTGAGTCAGTTTATGTCAGCTCCTCGTTATCCACATTGGGAGGCTGTCCTTAGAATTGTGAAGTATCTTAAGCTACATCCAGGACGGGGTTTGTTGTATCGAGCTAGCGGACACTTACGCGTTGAGGCATTCACTGATTCTGATTGGGCGGGAGGACCGTCTGATAGGAGATCTACTACTGGTTATTGTGTCTTTCTTGGTGGAAATCTTGTTAATTGGAAAAGCAAGAAGCAGACAGTAGTAGCCCGGTCCAGTGCAGAAGCAGAGTATAGAGCAATGGCACACACGACATGTGAGGTTGTGTGGCTGCGATCATTCCTTGAAGAGATTGGATTTAGTGTGCAATTGTCCATGCCTCTGTATTGTGATAATCAAGCGGCAATTCACATTGCCTCGAATCCAGTATTTCATGAGAGGACTAAGCATATTGAAGTTGATTGTCATCTAGTACGTGAGAAGCTGACTGGTGGTGTGATATCTACTCCATATGTATCTACGGGTGCTCAATTGGCCGACATGTTTACCAAATCTTTATTCAAGCCGCGGTTAGAGTTGCTATGTAACAAGCTGGGACTTTTTGATATTTATTCTCCAGCTTGAGGGGGAGTGTTAGAATAGTTAGAATATGTTATGTTAGTTTGTCCCACATCGCCTATCGTAGACTTGTAATGAGATGGACAATAATATAAATAACATTGACTTGTGTGAGGGTGCGTTAACACCTTATACACTTCTTTCTCTCTCTCTCTCTAAATAACAATACTTTTGATGACAGACAAGCCTATGTCAATGTAAAAGTAGAAAATCTTACAGTGTATCAGGGAGGGAAAAAAAAAAGTAGAAAGATTTGGGACTCTCTTTCTCGTCTCCTATGAAGCACCGACATTTTAGATGTCGCCATGTATGCGTCTGACATGGGGAAACGCGTACCTGCCACGGGGATATGTATTGGACACGCCACGTGGCATATCCCTTAAATTAAACTATCTTTGGAGAGGGACATGCGTGTCCCGCATAAACAATCGCGATCTCTCTCTCCCTAACTCTTTCTCTCTCGTTTCCTTTGTGCGTGTGTGCGTGCATGTGTGCGTGCGTGCGTTCGTGTTTACCCCGTCAATGAATCCAATTTTCATTTGCGCCGGATGGTTCCCAAAGGAACTCAAATTAGCTACAAGAAGATTAAGATCAGGAGTTTTAGCAAGACCTTCATTATAAGACTCACTCAAGCATTCTTCTCTTCTAGCTTTTCCGACAAGAAATTGAACCAGTCGGCCACGTTGGTTGGGGGCCATTTCCTCAAAAGTTGAGAAGTGTGATGCATTCAAGCCCTTTTGTTGCATTTATAAGAAAATCTAGGTTTAAAAAAGTGGAGTTAATTTTTTACATTTGCCAACACATTCTAGATTATATTACGGGGATAGTTAAAAATTACGCTAATATCTACCATATGTCCTAATATTTGAAAAAGGTATCAAATACCGTTTAGCCATTATTAGAGAGTATAAATGACCCGACAGTTATAAATTAGAAAAGTTCTCAAAAGACAATTAATTGCATTTTTTAAAATTTTAAAATCAAGTTAGTTCCCTCGTCCCATAATGATAAAAATTTAGTTTTGAGCTACTTTTTTTTTTGGCTGAATTTGTGTGTTTTTACTCAACTATTTTCTCCTCCACCACTACGCTTTACACAACCGCTACTATAATTATCTTCGGCAGAGCCGCTACTCTACCACCACCGCCATTTCCACGACTCTACTATTACCAAAATATCCACCACCACCATCATCAGTACCTACCACTAATACCATCACAACTATCACATATACACTTTTACTGCATCCACCACCACCACCACCAACTTCCACAACCACTCCATCACCATTACCACCACCAATCACGCCCACCACCACTTCATCACTCCCACCACAACTACCATCATCACCACCACTCACGACACCGCCGCCACCACCCACTACCAACATCATTGCTGCCACTACTACTCCTACCTACACTCCTCCGCCACCACCACAACCGCCACCACTACTCACACTACAACCACCACTTCAGTATTACCACCACCATTGCCGCCACTACACTACCACCACCACTACTCTCACCACCACCACTACTCCCACCACCACTATCACCACCACCACCACCACCATCTCCACCACTACCACCGCCACTACCACCAATACAATTGAAACCACCACTACTCTACCACTCCTATCACCACAAACACTCTTCCGCCGCCTACCCCACCACCACCGCCACCACTCCCACTACCATTCTGCCACTCTGAGCACCACTCACACTGCCATTTCTGCAACCACTATTACACCACCAACACTCTCATTCTACCACCATTGCAATTGCCACAACTTCCATCAGTATACCATCACCACTACTCCACAACTCTATCCTCAAACTATCATAATCACCATTATCGCAAATACATGGCAACCATTAACAACTTCATCCTCGAGTCATCTTGTCAATATTGTGTACATTTTTTTTTATTTGGATTACTATATAGGTTTTTTTATTATTGATTTGATTTTTTTCATTCCAGCATGGATGTATAAAAGGCAAAGTAGGAAATCAGTGAATTTAATACTTCAAATTCTTGTACACATCAAATAGCTTATTTTTTAGTGCTTAAATTTCAGTTCATATCAAAAGTTTCTCAGCTTAACAAATTCAGCATGCAGTTTTCAGTACTTAATTTTCAACTTTCAGCTTTCAGCTTTATCAAACAGCACCTTACTCCGTATCAAATATTCCCTCGCTACTCCCAACTTGGGAAATTTCTACATAGCCCCACACCTTCCCCGCTTCCGCTTCGTGTAACTAAGAGCTAGAATTGATACGTTTGATTAAACAAGTGATTATGGAGTCTGGACTTCAGTGTATGTTGGTCAACCTCTACAGTGCAAATAGATCCTTACAGCTAAAGAAGCCGAAACTACACCAAAGTGGATCAGTTGCGATTAGTGCCATTAGACATTTTGGTACGTTTACGTAGGAAAACATGTTATGCAGAATGTTGACGGAATTTCATTTACTGTTGGAAGGACAATTTGATGCTAGAAGCACACTGATCTTCCAAAAGAGTTAACCAGAGTCCCTTTTTTTTTTTTTTTGGGTACATCGGAATGGAAAAACAGAACAAAAACAAACAGAAAACAGACAACAAGAAGAACGATAAATCGGCAACAAGAATGATCAACCCAAATCAACATGATCAGGTTCCAAAGAAGAAAGATCTGCATCCAACTTCCACCGACACCGGGGTCTTACCTGCTGCCGCCTGAGAACCACCCACCACAACCTCCAGCAGAAGCCATAGAAGCCGGATCTCAAGATCCATCACAGATTGGTGATGGTCAAACCAAAAATGCAAGAGATAAGGCGATTCAAACTCTCACGAAAAGAGTGACTCAGCCCAAATCTACTTGGTAGGAGAAGAACCAGAGAGAGGAGAGGAGAGGAGAGGGGCGGTCTAGGAAAACCCTAAGAGAGAAAAGCGCAGAGCACTTTCTCTCTCTCTCTACCCTCTTACACCAGAGTCCCTTTTCAGCGGAGGGAAGAGACTCGCTAAGGAGTAATTTCTTTGATTAACAACCAAAAGGGATTGCAACACTCTCCACTGTTGCTTTGCGAAGAGAGCTTCGTTAAATAGCCTAGTGATTCTAAATGCTCATGCCCTTATAGATGTACCGGTAGATAACTTAGTCCAATTACCCCCATTAAATTTCTCACCTTCCTATCCTTTTTCACCACCAAAGCATATTGGTAACCAACTGTAGATATTCTGAGGTAAAATTCCAACTAAACTCGCTTCATGACAATCATAATTATCAACAAGAAAACATGATTCTAAATGCTCATGCCCGTAGACTCCCTTCATGACAATCATAATTATCAGTAAGAAACCGATAATGGTTGTGTTTGGTTAGATAGTTTAGTTTAGTTTTGATGATGTCAGAAGATGTAATGAGTAGAGAGAGATAGAGAGAGAAATGAGGAAAATTATGATGTCATCAAAACTAAAACTAAAACTAAACTGGGAAACAAACAGGGCCAATTTATTTACAATTGTTTCACTGTTTTGTTAATTTTAGGATAGGTGAATGAAATCCCATGCTTTTATTTAACAAACCCCATCTTGACTTTACATTAAAGAGGTTAGGCCAAGAGGCCTTTGGCCCAAAGGCATCAGAAGTGCCACTTAGGTGCCAGATGAAAGGAGGTCAGGGGTTTAACTCGTCTTCCAATGTGTTAAACCCAACTATTCTATCAATACTGACTTTCACCAAGCAAACCAAAAAAATATTAAAGAGGTTAGGCTTACCTAGAATTCCCATCACCCATCCTCTATTCGTTCATGACAACCGACTGCCAGTTACGTCGAATTTCTTCTTCACCTGTGAGTTACCTACCATGTCACAGCCCGTCCCAGGACAGAGCCTATCCCGACACGACGAGTGGCACCCAACCCAACAAGACCAATCCACAGCCCAACACAACCATAAATAAAAAGATAGAACAGTTCATTATATACATAACCCAAAAGAAAGTCCTACGAAAAGAAGAAGTCTGATATATATTTGATAAAAAAAAAAAGAGATTATACAATTCCACTCCAGGTCCTGAGAATAGACTCCCATGGCCAAACAAAAACTACTACTATCAACACAAAACAGGACAGCACAACAAAACCTGTAGTGGACACCGACTCTACGCCTGCAAAACTAGAACCCAGAACGGATTCCAGGAGTGTATGTGAGACAGATGCAATTCACAAGAGTAGAACACTAATCTAAAAATTGATTAATCGACATTAAGTCCAAGAGATCGGCTCCAAGCCACATACATCGGCAATTTTGCCCAATTCTGACCCGAAGGCCCCATTACCGGCACTTATGCCACAATTCATTAAAACAATTCACCTCAAGAGGAATTACATCTGTGAATCAACACTCACCTCGGCCTTCAAAAAGAAAGACACGACTATGGTCTCGGCATCTCGGACGTGCCCGTTCCGACCTTTGTAATATGTATCCACAATTAGCACGACAATCATTCATATTTGTAGTGAAACATCAATTGAGACTAAAAATGGCAAATCATTAATGCCTAAATGCAAATAAAGTGCATAAACATGCTTGACACAATTCGACACCCTTGTGGTTCACAAATTTGTAGAATTAATCTACTCATCCAAATGTCCCAATACTTCAACCAAACACCACCTTAAACACATACAAGAACACCTTATTAAAAACTCAGAATTTTCAAAGCTATGTAGCTATTTCTAATCAATTAGCGATTGAACCAAAAACCCGCAGCAAAATCTGCCAAACAGATTCAAAACCAACTTCAAACTGAAAACTGCTATTACTGGAAAGTAATTAAGCAAAGTAATTAAGCTACACGGCCTATCAATTCTGAAAGCCTCACGAGTCTACTTTCTAACGCAACAAGCGGAACGAAATTCCAAGCTTCCTTGACCTAAATATAGCCATTACCGTAAGGTGCGACAATGCTGTCAGCACTGTGAATTCACAACAGCAGCTCGGTAAAACATTTTTAATATTTTCTGTGCTTCGCATAAAATTCTGAAAATTTAACACAGCATATACAACATGTATTGGTAGCTGCAGTAAAAATTCCAAAAAATTACTAGTTCTGGAACTATATCCAAAAATTCGCTCAAAACAATGGCAGATTCAAGCTCAATCACAATCAGACACTCTAAGCTATCTCAATCACAAATTTTGTGAAAGGAACCTTAAAATTTTCCTCTCATATGTAGAACACCAGATTGGACTACACAGAAGCTACACAGATAATCAAATAGAAATCAAGATTCAAGAAGCTTACCTTGAATTAGGTTTTCCCCCTCTGCAGCTACAGGAAGAGAAACCCCTCTTTTGTGCGTTCTTAACCCTTCTACAGATATGTATGACAGGAGATACACCTGCACAGCTGCACATCCATTCTCTTTCCACGTAAACACACCAGCACACTTACTTTTTGTTCTTTTACACCACTACCCCTATAGTTCTAGGAAATCACACTTAAGCTACACATAAAAAATAACTTTTTTATTTGCTATTATTTTTATTTTAATAAACCGGGTCTCTCAAGTCCCCTAAAATGCAGCCCACAATTACGACCATATAAATAAGTCGGCGAGCATCACATAAAAAATGCATAAAATATTTAAAGTAATTCGGGGTGTTACATACAATAAACAGAAAGAGCAAAAAACAAATTTAATGGAAACATGATACACATCCAAAAATGGCATTGGCCCGCTATTCTGCAGGTTATGCACAGAAATGATAGAAATAATTTCAGGCATACTATTATGCACAGAAAACTAGACGAACCCTGATCAGTCATACTCATCCCAACAATATAGATTAGGCCCAAGAACTACTTAAACTAATATGTTAAATAAAAACTTTCCATGCACGTGATGAAGTCTAAATGTACACATCCGCGAAACAAAAAAAAAAAAGGTGCATTGGACAAGTTAAAACAAAATCACTTCCCTTGTATTCCAGAATTAATAGATGTCATTTGAGCTCAACAAAAGCTCACCATACAAAACAAAGCTAAACTGGAAAGTTGCAGCCTATGTGCCACGAACACTTCATCAGAGGTCACGTACCCGTGTGAACGTGTCAGACACCGATACTCTTTGGACACTCTCCAGACATGTGACTCCCACTCAAATCCAAAGAATCTTTTTTTTTTCTTCCCAACGTTTTTTGTTTGGATGCTTTGGGGACACTCTAAAAATGTTTGTGAATTATGTAATGATAAAAATGATTTAAGGAATATATGGTGTCGCATATTTGAAATTAGAGCCTTGTCTGTTCATTTTTTATAGTATACAGAAATATTTGTTAAAACAGTCTCAGTGTCGTGTTGGTGTCTTGAAGTGTGTCCAGTGTCAGTACTTACATAGATTGCAGCTGGGATAACTAATTACTACTCTGGGGGTCAATATAACTTTTCCCGTCATTATCATCATCTTCACCATCACTGTCAGTACTATAATCACCATCTTCAGCATCACTGTCAGTATTATACTATACCGCACTATCATCATCATCAAAACCATCATCACCATGAATGTCTAAGCCCTCTTCATTAGTTTTTAAATTTAAAATTGCATTGGTATTGTACGAGTTTCAATCAGTAGGGAAGGTCTTCTGCAGCGCTTCTGTGATCTCTCCACCTGCCTTCTCAATCTTGTGTAAGCACTTGGAATGAACTGCAGTCCCCATATCGACGGTCAACCCAGATTGCACCATCTCCCCACACAGAGAAAGAATTCCTGAGTAAATGTAGTCTTCAGCCACAGTAGCCCTCAATAGCAATGATGCCATCACACAATGATATGCGGCTTTGTCTGGCTTCAATCCAGACATCTTCATCTCTTCAAAGCACCTTAAAGCCTTCTCTGGAAGACAAACACGGGCCCATCCATGTATAAGCGTGGTGTAGGTTTTGACATTTGGCTTCACTCCAACAGCTTGCAGTTCTTTTATCGTTTTAGTTGCTCTCTGCGAACAAAACAGAATATTAGCCAACTGAATTAGAATGAAATAATTCCACTCCTCACTTGTACATAACATGGAGGACAATAATGTCAGGTTCAGCAAAGACCCCAGATAATAATAGAAACAACACAGAATGAAAATATAATAATAAGCTTCTGTTGCAGGTCCAAAACGAAGTTAAGCTAGTCCACAAAACAAAAATATTGTTCCACCTCACTTATTTAAAGATTTCTTCCATTATTTCCCGTGTAAATGGAAGACCAGCTTAGTGGGAGCTGTCGTGCATCAAATACTCCTCCATGGACCAGATTCATTGACCCTGTTTCCAGTTGAATATAATATTAAATCTCCCAATCTGGACCTTCACCATAAGGTCTCCACCAATCTGGTCCTCACAAATTCTCCAATTGCAAACCATTTCAAATAGAGTCATCACCAAACAAAATATGCTGAATCCCATAACAGTCAACAAATATTCTCGCAAAGTTCTGCACAGTAAGCAATACACCCTCCTTATTAACAATAATATTACACTTAAAGATCTCGGATATCCACTTAAGTTATGACGTCTCCAAACTGGGTGGCACACAAAAGTGTTCCATCCATTCCAGTCCCTAACTATCATGATTCATGCTAAACAAATCTTCCAAGCCTTTTTATTTGGTAATTATCCGGCCTCTATAAAGTTTTTGAAAACTGAGAGGAACAACCTTGTAGTTCTTTTATAAAAAAAAAACCTTGTAGTTGCTGAATTTACACTGCGCTTCAATATGAAGAAACCTCCTGTCTGTTGAATTGCCAATACCAAAGATAGCACATGAATTTTCCACTGCCAACATTTCTCAAAATGCCAAAATACAATATTTATCTTTACAAAGCAACAAGACACATCCAGAATCAGAGACAGTACAAGGGAACAACCCATCTCCAAACATATTTCACAAGGAAACAACCCTTCCTCTCTCTCTCCAAGCCTGCGAGATAGTTGTTGAAGACCAGCTCGCTCTCCATCCATAGCCAAAAAATGCAATTTAAACGTGGAAGGCATTTTTTTCATCATAAAAACAAAAGGTGGACCTTAGGCCTTTCAAAATATGCAGAATGGATACGTGGCCTTTTAAAAAAAGATCAGTGGACTCGGCCTTGGTCCAAACATGTATAATGGAACCAACACTAAGTTTTTATTTAAAGAATAACTTGTTGGTCATTTAAAGCAGTTTTCACTTCCAGGGAACAGATGAAACAGGTAATTGGCATTACATAGCTCCTGTTTTAGTTAATGTATTGACCTCAATCTTCCACATCTAGAGTTTGGAAATTCTAACGAATCGCCTAAAGGCTCACACAATCTTCTTCTCCAAACCTCGCGTCATGATATCTAGCAGTACCATCCCTTAGATAGGGTCAAAAGAAGGGCATTGGTAGAATCCTACACTACCCACTGAAAATCTACACATGATTTAGTTCGGTTTCCACTTGCTATTACATAAAATCTGATCAACCTAGTCATTGACCACAATAGCAAAACAGGCTAAAGTATTTAGATTAACAAAATGGCAGGCAAGACAATGAAGATGCTGCAACAAACCTGATGAATAGGAAGAAGCAATACTCACATTTCCTTCTCCATTTTAAATTAACCTTCAAACAATAATAAGCTCCAATATGATACTATAAGGACGACTTCTATTTCCATTCAATTGACAACCAATCTAGCTATTGTAAGACCTCATCAGTTCAGGATTCTCAAGTGTAACACACGAACAGAATAGCGGCATGTTTAGTCCTTGCAACATTAAATAATTTCCAACGGTTTCAAGGCATAACAGTAAGCAAAAACAGCCAACTAAAAATGTATATGATGAAAACATTCAATCATAATAGGAAAAACACAAACAAGCGCATAGTAGCATATGAAGGGCAGGCCATAAATTAGAATTCCTTCAAATACATGGAGTTCAAAATATGGGTAATTACACTCTGGAGTTCAAAGCACCTCGATCTAGAAGAAAAGTACCCATTATAGATGCTGACTATTGCTGCATAAAAATTAATACCCTATATAGCTTGGGTCTCCAATATATTCAGCAATTTGTTCCAGTCGCACATTAAGCATTTCATGATTGTCAGCATCTCTGACAATGCCCGTTTCATTGTCCATGTCCCTCTCCACTAGGTTTCCATAGGCCCCTTTGTGCTTGCCATACAAAACAATAACTGCACCCCCACGACGAGGGATCACAGTCTCAAGCATGTCTTGGTACACACCTTCGATCAACTCCCTACTGTCATCCATAGATATGACACAGCTAGTCGGTCCAACCATATCGACAACCTCACCTTTTTTCAAGTACAACCTTCCTCCTTTCAACTCTTTGCTGATGATTCTAACCCGAATATGACTAGTAAGCCAAGGCACTTGAGTAGTAGTCCCGGTCATTTCTTCTCTTTTTTCACTTTTTCTTCCTCCTTCTCGATGATGTTTCTCATCTTTCCTTCGATCCCTTCGCCCATCCTCCCTAACCATCTCCTCTTTCGACCCTCCTCGAATCTTCAATTCCTTCAACTTCCTCAAACATCTATCTTCTTCAACAGAGCCCAACTCCGCGACATCACCAATTCTCACCTTCACTTCTTCCTCACTCCTCAAAAGCTTCACAACCACAAAACCACCACCATTTACCACCTCCACAACCCTACCCTTCAACCCAACATCCCTACCAGCAACTATCCTAACAACATCACCAACAGAAAACCCTGACCCTTCTTCTTCTTCTCCTATACCACTCCTTTGCTCCTGCCCTCTCTTCTTGCCATTGCCATTGCTATTGTTAGTGGGCATGTCACTGGAAAACCCTAAACCTAACCCTTTTTCTTCTTCTCCTTTTCTACTCCTCTGCTCCTTCCCTCTCTTCTTGTTATTGCTACTGGGTGGGATTTCACTAGAAAACCCTAACCCTTCCTTAGCAGTCCTCTTCTCGTACTGAACAACCTTAACATCCCCCTTGGGATTCCTCCCAATACCCCTTCCCTCATACCAACCATACCCAGCAAGCAATGCCGCACCGAACCCTTCCACAGGCATATCCGCATACTCATCGAGACCGCGATCATCCGGTAACCTATTCAGATCCTCCTTCAGTTTCTGCAGCATCACCGTCTCTACAGATTCATTTTTCTTGCCGTCAACTGAGTCGGAAGAAGAATTGCGGAGATTAAGTCCGTAGGATATGTTGGGACCACCGTCGGCGACATCGGGAGAAGATTTCTCGACCTCGAAGCGGAGATCCGAACGATCGGATGGTTGGAGGGGGAGTTCGAGATTCTTCATCTTCTTGGTGGGCCTGTATTCGTTGGGAATGGGAGGGATCACGAGCTTATTGGATTGCTGCTGGGATAGGGTTCTGGAGGCATCGAATTCAGTGACGTACTCTTTGTGAGTGGGTTTTGATGGGTCTTGTTCGTCGGTGTTGAAAGAATGTGAAGGTTTGAGGTTTGTCGTCTGTTTGGAAGAAGAAGGTTTCGGTGGGAGAGAGAAAGACAGCTTCATGGTTACAGAGAGAGAGAGAGAGCACCTGTGAGGACCAGACTATAGGGAGCAGTGGCAGCAGCGGTGGAGGTTGATGGGATCTACGGCGGCGGACGAAGGCTGCTAGGGATTGACGAACAGTTGCCGAAGGAGCTTATTTCCTCTTGAAAAAGAAGGGTAATCAGTTTTAAGAGGATGATTACTTAATTAGCAACAAAAAAATGGACTGGGCCCGAAGCCCAATAGTGAACGGATCTTCTCAAAATTCCTAGAAGTGTTTTATTCTTATTTTTCGAAGTTTTATTGTATGAAATTCCAAAAAGTTTGATGTGACCAAAAAAAAATAGAGCAGTCCCATTTTAAGTCATGATATTTGGCCACCAACTTTATCTATATATTTTAGCTTCCTATATAGTAGTATGTTTCTCTTGTTGAGACTTCCTTTTATTGTAAAATCTCTTCTAGTCAAAATTGCTTCCTTATAACTCTAATCGAAATTGCCTTTATTTTTGTAATTACGTGAATTTGAAATAGAGTTTGTTAAAAAAACTAGAGAATTAACCACTCATGTGTATATAGATATGGAGCAAGTCAAGATAGTGCCAACGAAAATGGAACACTCCTAGTGCGCACATGATCAATTAAAAAGAGATACTAAAAGTTACAACATGTACACATGTAGTATATCCTTTGATAAATGCTTTTGAATTCCTTACTAGTCACCCTCTTGGGTTGTCGATTCCCACCGTAGAAAAGTTACCACCAAGAATCATTGTATGTTGGATGATATTTTCCTATGCACACTATCCGAGGCATTTAGGAGAGGAGAATTTTTTGGTTAAAGCAATTTATATTTTTCAATTTGCTCTATACGGCCACCAGTCCAGCTCCGATAATTAAAGCTATTTTTTTTTTATAAGTCAAGAAGGATTTTATTCCCAAAATGAGACAAGAATACAAGAGAAACAAAGGGGCACACCATTAGAGAAGCTATACAAAGACCAAAAAAACAGCACCAAACTCGAGCCGTTTTTCCTATAGGCTATGTGTATGAGTCATGTATTTTGTCGTCACGTATCACACCTTCTAAAGCATTGACAATCAAATTATCATGTGGAATCCCAAATTTAACGTATGACATCCTAAAAAAACATGATCCTGCAAAATGCCAATATTTAGGACGAATAACGTAGATATTTTAAAACAAATACTAAACCAATAGCGATTACAGCACAAGCAACAAGTAGTGTAGCAAAGAAGTGAACACCGCAATTGTAATAAGGAGGTTGTTGGGAATATGTTTTTCAAGTGTTTTCTAGGTATTCCTTATTTGCTTATTCCATATTGGTTAAACACAATTTTTTTGAGCACTTTATAGGAGTGGACACCTAAATAATCTCTTGAATGTTGCTAGACCCAAAAAAAAAAGGTCAGCTCATGCGTTTAAGATAATGGGCCCAAGGTCCCATGCACTTTTGGGAACCCGATTGGGAAACTAGTCAACTGTGTGCACATTGCTAACTTTTGAGATTGACAAGAATTACTTTTTTGCGGTCTGACCCCAAGAATTGAACTTGTCTATTGTGTGGCTAGCAAATACACCAACCAACCGAACTACGTGTTGAGACTTGTGCATATATAGTCATGTTGGATGTGTGGGTGAGAGAGAGAGAGAGAGGAACATGAATTCTAATCATATGATGTTGGAAACATTTATATGCTCCGTTTGGTTCAAAATAAAATATTTTCCCCTAAAACATTTAACCCATGTTCTGTTGTTTTATTGCATAAAGTGATACCCTGCATTGGACATATCAAGGACCCCAAAGATCAAGGACCCCAAAGCTGCATTGGATGAAAAATTTTAGGGTACCGAATGGTACCATGTGGCCGAGCTTACGTGGTACCCAAGTGTTGCATCCAGACCGTCCAAAAGTGTATTGGGCGACCAGATTGAAACCCTTCCTCTCCTCCTCTTTTTCCTATTTCTCTTTCCATAATCTGGACCGTCCAAAATCAAAATGGACAATTTAGATTCCGCGCACGGGTACCACATGGTATCCGCTCAACACTCAAAAATTGCTCGCATTGGACATACCAATGACCCAAAGCAAAGTGGTAAACGGGTTTAAAGTATCAACCAAACAACGGGAAATAAAGGTTAAAAGATTATTTTTAGTAAAATTAATTCGTAAAACATTTTAGGGACAATTTAACTTACCTCCCCTGAGGTTTCTGACAAATACAGAGACCTCCTCTACTTTTTCTGAAATTCTACTGTCACCCCTTACTTTTGAAAATAATTGTCGCTTACCTCCCCTGCCGTTACTTTAAGGCTAACGGTGTTAACATTTAGCATGAAATGACCGAAACTCCCTTAGTATTTATTCTCCACCCTAAAAAAACCATTTTTCTAAAAAAAAGTTCCAACAAAATTAAATCATTTTTCATTTTGAAAAAAATATTTTTTAAACAAAAAGTATCAATGAATTTTTTTTTTCATTTTGAATATTTTTTGTAGGAAAAATACTAGTTTTGAAAATAGTCTTTTAATTGTTTTTTTTTTGGGAGAGTTAATTAGGCATCCTGTAGAAAAAAGATCGTTATGATTCCATCCTATCAGATTTGAATATTTATGATTCCCTCCTGAAATTCAAATATACCCCAAAACACCCTTTCTCTCTCCTAATTATCCTAATATGTCTCTTCTGATTTTCCTAATAATTCTCATCTCCTAACATTTCTCTCTCCTAATATTTCCTAACTTATCTCAATCTCTCTATCTCTCACCTATCTTGAAAATCTCTCTTTTCTAATCTTATAATTCTCTCCTAATCTTCTCACACCTAAAATCTCGGGGAAAAAAAGAATGAAAAATTCTTTATGACAATAAATAAAAGAAAACATGACAAATTAATTGATTTTCATAGACTATAAAAAAACATGATAAACTAATGACGACAATAATGTTCATATTTTATTGATTAACCATATTCATGGTGTGTTTACACTAGGAATATGATGATTTATTAATTAAAAACATGGTAGATTAATGAGAGTACATAAAACAACCATGAAAGATATGAGAGATTAATGCACCATAATCCACAACCCAAGCCAAAACCATGAAAAACATGTAATGCACCATAAAATCACATGTAGTCCTTCCCATTTCGATCGTCCATTTTATCCCTAAAAAAAATGATACATTAAGAAACCACATTTACTGTACGCAATAATATCTACATGTGAATATGGTAAAAATGGTAAATCAATAAACCATATTCGCTGTACAAAATAACCATCTTTTAAAGCACATGTGAATATGATTTTCTGATTTACCATTATTACTGTATCAAAAAAGAACACCCGCCTTGAATCGGTGAAAAAAACTCCACCATTAAGTTGGAAAAAAAAATATCGACATTAACAAGATCTGAAACCCACCGCCACCATACAAAACAAAACAAAAGATTATAATAATCAAACGAGATTGAAAGGTTACTCATTGGGTTTTTCCGTCACCATCAAGATCAATCGATACCAAGTTCGGTGGCGGCGCACCGTGTGGCCAAATCGTGATGGAGCTCTATGCTGACACCACCCTACGCACCGCGAAGAACTTTTTAGAGCACTCTACATCGGAGTAAGGCATAAAAAATATGATCGACGCTGCTTCTCAAGCCTACTTTCTCGGAATTATTTTGTTGATCGGCGTTTGAACTTTTCTGGGTTTGGGGGAGATTGGGTTCGCAGGGGTTTCAAAGAGATAAGGGCTAATAAGGGATGACATCAGAGCTTGGAAATCCCATAATTTTAGGGAACGGTTTCAATCATAATCAATCAAGATGTGATCTTCCCTACCGAGAGTTAAACCCATTAATGGAATATATACTTCTAAAATACTTAATAATGGCACAATGGTCTAATTTTAATTTACAGGATGGAATCATAAAGATTCAAACCTCATAGGTTGGCATCCTAAGGATATTATTGTAAGAGGATGGCTAATTAAATTTCTCTTTTTTTTTGGAATTTATTTTTCAGATTTTAAAAAATAAAAACCGTTTACCAAAAACTAATTTTTTTTATCCAAGACAATGTTTTCAAAAAAATTGCATTTCAAAAAATGTTTTAAAAAACTTTGTTTTTAAATTAGTTTTTTTTCACTAGAGAAACTTTTAGTAGTTAAAAAGACCGTAGTACCCTTAGTATATACTCTCCACCATAAAAAAAATCGATTAAAAAAATAGAGTTTAAAAAGTTTCATAAAATTTAAATCGTTTCTCATTATTAAAAAATAGCTTATAGAAAAAAAGTATCAAAGAGAATTTTTTATTTTTTTCACAAAATAATAATTTTGTGAAAAAAATAACAATTTTGAAAAAAGATTTTTAAAACAGTTTTTGAAATGCGAAATTTTTGAAAACATTTTCTTGGATAAAAAATTAGTTTTTTGTAAATCGTTATTTTGAAAAAATAAAGTAAACTTTACTTTTTAAAATATGAAAAATAAATTTCAAAAAAAAAGTTTTAAAAACTATTTTCGAAAATAGTTTTTTTTTTCCTACAAAAAAATTCAAAATGAAAATTTTTTTTGGTACTTTTTGTTTAAAAACTATTTTTTTCAAAATGAAAAACGATTTAATTTTGTTGGAAATTTTTTTTAACTCTACTTTTTTGTAAAAAAAAATGGGTGGAGAATATATACTAAGGGCATTTTGGTCATTTCACGCAAAAAGTTAACACCGTTCGCCTTAAAATTCTTTTTTAGACACCATTTAACCGCTTGATTTATTGATTGGATTTCCGTTTGGATAGGGTTGCAATTGTATGTTGATATAGTGCTATGCAATAAGGTTTCCATTACGGAGTCTAGCTTTGAATTTGATGCCACTCCAAGAATTTTCCCTTTTCCAAGCGCCGTCCACACGAAGAACACATGTTCTTTGAACAGATAAACCTTATGAGTGATCCTTTAGAGCATCACCAATGGTATAACCAAAACTGGATAATCAAAAGTTGCCACATCAGACTTTGATTATCCATTTTGATTATCCATACAAGACATATAAAGTTAACAATGTGGAGTGTCACAATGGTATTTTGTGTCCATAATAAAATAAAAAAATGCTACTCACTCTATTTTTTAACATAAAATGGGCACAACTTTAAATTTGTACATATACTTTTTATAATATTAGTACCATTTAAAAGATCTTCACAATACCTTTAAAATGAAACCAATCTTGAATATATTTTGGTAAAGATTAAAAATTGATAATTCCAAATTTTTTAGAGGAAGTTTGGTAAAGATTAAAAAGAAAATAAGTAAATATTAAGAAGACTTATAAAGATTTGGTTTTTAAAAATATTGGTAAGGATTAAAAAGACTTATAGGGTGTGGTCCCCAAAATTTGGTTATTGAGTTTTGGTTATTGAGAAAATGTTGTTACTTTTGATTATCCAAATGCCAAAATTTGGTTATTGGCTAAAAGGTTGTTAATTTTTATTATTCCAATGTGAGCCAATTTTTAGAGAAACATTGCTAACTTTGGTTATTTAGATGTTTTGATTATCCCATTGGGGATGCCCTTAGAACAATGGAAGGATATTTATCTGCTTTCAGAACTTGAGTTCTAGATTTTTTGAGCCACTTGACTGCTCTTTGGAACCAAAGCGCATCGTCTTTTTGGTCTAAACCACCGGTATCCGGAAGCCCACTGGACCCCGACTAAATCCGGTTCGAGCCGGGTCGGCCCACGAAGGGGTAAAGCTCTCCCAGCGCAAGCTTCCTCCATTCACAAGACTCGAACTCCAGACCTTGCTTAAGGGGAACAAGTGCCGAACCACTTGAACCAACCTGCGTTGGTAAGCGCATCGTCTTTTGCCAGAGAGATAACATCATCTCTATGAAAGGGGTCTTTAGTAAATACTAGAGAATTCCTGGTTTTCCAGATGGCCCGTAGAATCACAACGAAAGAAAAGAACTTCTGCTTATTCATGTGAAGATGAATAATCCAATCAAGAAGCCATTTGTTGAAAGCCAAACCGATAGTAGGGGCATGAAAGAATTGCCGGAATTCAGAAGCATTCCAAACAGAACATTAATGATGGCATGAGTAGAACAAATGGTCTAGAGTCTCTTCCTCAACGTCACAAAGAGGGCAAGAAGGGGGAAAACCAATTATACGCATAGCCAGATTCTTTTTTGTTGGCAGAATACCCTTTAAACATTTCCAAATGAAAACCTTTATACTCCAAATTCCAAACCATATTTCAGACATTGTGGTCCTTATAAATCCAGACAGAGGAGTGAGTGGATGCATTGTTGTCCCTTCGCATATCATATAAACACTTGTAACCCGTTTTGAAATTATATTGACTTGGAGAGTGAAAGGCAGATATAGTAGTCCGATTCAAAACCATCCTATAAAATGATGGCTAGGATCTTTGGGATTAAAAATGAATGGATCAGGTTAGAGATTATAGTCATATCTCACATGATGGACCTTTAGGCGCTGCTGATAAGAGATAGGAGACCTTCCGGTTCAAAACCATTCGGTAAATGATGGCCAGGATCTTTGGGATTAGAAAGGAAGGGATCATGTTAGAGATTATAGTCATATCCCAGGATGGACCTTTAGGCGCTGCTGATAAGAGATAGTAGACCTTTAGAGAGTCAGATCCAGCGTAAGGGATAAAGTGACTAAAGGGCTTGTCCAAATCCGGGATCCATTTATCATGAAGAAGATTGATAGATTCCCCATCACCAACTCTCCAATAGACATATTAGGCAATAAGATCTCTTCCATAGAGGATGCCGTTCCACGCCTCAGAGGAATTCGAGTGGAGTTTTACCTTAAGAAGATTATCCTCGGAACAATATTTGGGAAGAAGGATTCGGGAAGTAAGGAGAGTAGGGTTATTCAATAGATGCCAGCACTGTTAGCATTCAGCAAGAAGGGACTGATTTACTAGATTAATATCCTTCATACCAAGGCCTCATTCCCGCTTGTACGCGGATATTTTCTTACAAGATAACCAGTGTATTGGTTTCCTGTCTCCCATTTTCCAAAAGAAATATGTTGAAGTAGTATTGAGTTTGTTGCATGTCGTTGCTGTTGGGATGTAGGCGTCCAATATCAAATCCGTTGATTCGCATCTGCATAGCCAGAAGTCATATCATCTTCCCAATCCTGTTGATTCTGGAATAAAAACATGAAAACAGCCAGAGACATAGGCATCCGATATTTAAATTCGTTGATCCGCGTCCAAATACCAGAGGTCATATCATCTTCCCAATCCTGCCGATTCCACAAATTACCAAAGAATTTGGAACAAGAAAATAATTTTCTTTTGTAAAACTCCATTTCACCCAATGAATTATAAATGCTATGCCAACTTGCTAGATGAATGTCACACATGCAAACACACAATGCATGTGAAAAATGACTTTTCATTAGACAACCATGCAATGGCCTTAGCCCCGGGAATACATGTCTCCCCATGGTTCCTAGGTTTTCGAACCTAAGGCTCTGATACCAAGTTGTCACGCCCTCATTTTTCAACATAAATAGTAAACCTTTCATCAAAAGAATTCTCATAGACACCAGGAATTTTCTTCCCAAAACATCTCATCTCGACTAACAAAACAACATTTACAAAATAAGGTCCAAGATGCTTCCATTTACCAATTAAAAGATATATTTAAGTTAAGCTATTACACTTTTCCAAACCCAAAGAGATGAATTAGTTACAAGGTCATCTACCCAAAATGCATTTCCAAGGTGATCAATTGCCTTCTTTCATGCATGCTTTCAAAGTATGAACACTAGCAGGGACGGAGCCAGGATTTTGGCGTAGGGGGGACGGATATACACAATAAAAAATTAAGACAACGATATGAATTTTTACTAACTCAAAAAAATATATATATACAAAATAACACCAATACATATGAAACTAAACATGTTTCTAATATCAACTTATATTGCAAAAGGTACTATTAACGTTTATAATCCTATCTAGTGTCTACTCAGGCATCTTGAACTGTACTCAACACTCTTTCTTGTTATTAAAAGCATCAATGATAGAGCAATAACTTTCTCAATATAAGTGATCAAGAAATTTGTTAAATAATCGCCCTCCATCCTGTTGCGACAAAATTTTTATCTTTACACATTTCATAGCAGAAAATGCACGTTCGGTTGTAGCCATTGAAACATGTTAAGTTAATATAAGCCAAATCAAATTATCGAAAAGATGATATATCGTGTACTTTCTTGTCTTCGGCAACACTTCACTCAACTTTAAAATCGTTGACAAATTTTGGAACTCAGGATGCCTAGAGACATCAAGCTTATAATTTTGCAATTGATATCTCAAGTGGTACTTTTCTTGCTCAATGAAATCCATTGGATAATATTTCTCTGCAAGTTTGCAAGTATCTTCAATGTTGAATGATCTGAAGCCATCACGAGGATCTAGAAATGTACTGAAAATAAGCAACTCCATTGTTCAATTCTTGCAATTGAGAATCGACTATTTTGGGAGCCCCTAATTTCTTTTGCTCTTTTTTTTTCCTTCACTTTGATGTCCATAGACCACGTTAAAGAGTTTTGGGCTTCCGAAATTTCAGTGAGTCTTAGTTTTTAAAAGTGAACGGGCATTGATCCCTGAAGTGAGTTGGGTTATAATTTTTGGCGTTGTTTTGTTTAAAAGAATTGTAATTACCTCATTAAAAGCAATTTTAGTACACAATTGTTTCATAGCTTAATAAATATTAAAGCTGTTCATATTATTTTTTTCAACGAAAAACGGAGGAGGGACGGGACTATATAGTTTGATGATAAATAATTTTTTTTTCTAATATAATAGTACTAATTTTTTATGACGTAGGGGGGGCGACTGCCCCTACTAGCCCCCCCTGGCTCCATCCTTGAACAGTGAACACGAGCCATGCATTCCACTTCGTGCTCCTTAAAGTGTCCTTGAAAATGATAGGGTGAGTTCACTAGCCCAGTAGAGGTTTATCTACTAACACTAACTGGAAATGCAATGAAATGAACATGAGAAGTACGGTGATTTGACAGATACGATAATTTATGTTGACAAGCAATGGTTCATGACTGAAATATGAGTCAAATAAAAGCCCAAGTGTTACCATTTATGAAATTGTCATTTTTCATTCATGAAAAACTTCTTGTTTATCACGAGTGTTAATATACCCGTGCCCGTGCCTAAAGGAAATTGCCCGTGCCTAAAGGCATAGTGCAACACATTTTGTGTGCATAAATCAGGGCCCTTCAATCTTGATCACACGGTTGATATTGCATAAGCCCCCTCCATCTCCCCCGATGGCAATCCCGTAAATACATTGCACTTTCAAGGGCTCACAAACTAACTTTTGAGTGGCATTCCCGTAAATACCTCTCATGTTTAAGGGCAGAGGTCCAATCCCCTCTCGAAGTTGTCCTGCATTTGGTTCAAATTTTGAATCAAAATCGCAGTTCATCTCTCTCTCTCTTACTTTCCCAAATGAATAGACCAGCCCTACTCTTCCACCAGATCTGTTCTCTCTATTTCCTCGCCGTCATCTTCCACCGACCTTCCGCCGCAATTTCTAGAAATTTTCCGTGACTTTATCTTTAGCCTCTTCTAGAAATTGCCTGTGTCTAAAGGCACGGCGCGACGCATTTTAAATACTGTGTAGTATACCCGACTTTTTCCATCTCCCAAACAAATCTCCAAAAATTTTCATTTTCCTTTTAGTCCATAATCATGGACCATCTAATCAATTTCAACAAATGAATTCAAGGCAAAAAAAAAAAAAACTATCTTAAACAACAAATGTAACCAAAGCCTGTTTCCATTAGTTGCATTGATGGAATTTGAAATGATAATAATGAATAATCAAACTTTATTCCGACTCAATTTTTTATTTTTATTTTCCGAATGTCCACTCACTCCTCTTCCTCCCATTTTGACGCCAACCACTAAAGCATTACATTTCACCCCTAACACCTGTAGGTAGTCTTAGGCAAGCTTAATATAACACATCTCTGCATGACCAAGAGGCTAGGTAAAATTAATAATACAACCAAACACACTCTCAGCTGAAATTGAAAACTCACATGCTCTCTACTGAGACTTGCATTGCATAGACTTCTTTTATCATCCCTCCATGTCACAAAGTTGATTCATCCCTAGCAATTATCTTCCAGCATATTCACAGGACACACCAATTGCACTTGTTTCTTTAACTGACCTACAAAAATCAATAAAAGCAAAATAGTTCCAAGATCAACCATAAATCAAATAAATCACATCACTGATAATACAGAAGATGGACCAATCCGGGAGTAGAGTCTGAACAAAAAAAATCGAATATTTTTTGGTAAATGCTTTATCTATAACCAACCAACAAAAATTCTCATTCTTTACATAGTAGTAGAAAGGAAAAGAATCTGTAGTATTCCCATTTTAATTGGGCTTTCATAAGAGAATACAGAGGCGGTAAAATTTTCCAGACTTCGTTGCAAGCGGTTGGTTTTTACGCCCGTCAAGCCAAAGATGGCGTGGTATGAAAAGATTTGACAAAAGAACAAACAAATAGGAACCAAACAGAGAGTGAGTTAAGAGATTCAGAGATGGAATAAATCAAGCTATACTCCTTAACAACTGGTCGTGCCGCATAGGTAAACATAATATCTATACTCAAGTCACATGAACCACCAAGCACTACCGATGACAAATCGACTCAATCAAGTTTTCCTTTGGCTGATTGCAGATCAGAACACCAACAATTGTTTGTTTTAGTGATGAACCTATGTAGAATAAACCAGTCCGAGAAGTCAATTTTCTTGGGTTCATTGCCTCATTGTGGGACGGTTAATAGTAAGGGAAATTCAGTTTCGTTGAATACTTTAATTGTTAAAAGAAAAATGCTCTTTTTTCCACTGACCTAACTATCAATTACTTCACCAAAGAACATTCATTTTTTCTCCGTTGCATCGTTCACATTATACAACATGTCAGTAAAGGACAATCAGCGCAAGTACAACAGCTACGAATCCTTCAGTTTCAATGGTAACAGACATTATCAAAAATATGAACTTTCCAAATCTAGCATGGAATTTAGAAATTAGATAATAGGTGGAATAGAAGAAGACAGAAAAAAATTATTCATAATAAACTCGTCCCTAATCTCCGTAATTTCCGAAGCAACAAACTAAACTCTCTCTATCACAACAAACACCCAAATATAAAAAACTAAAAGCTAAAAAATATATGAAGGCTAAATAGGAAAAAATGCAAATACCTAGCATGAAATCAAGGGAAAGAGAAAGGGAAGAAGTGGCTTACCTAGTACGAAAGATTGTACCGGCGATTGATGGTAATAGACCTCTCTAGCCAGCCCTATTTTCTTATTTAGTGAAAAATCAGGGTTCCCTTAAAATCTATTAAAACCCTAACAGTATGAATGCGAATCACTAATTAAATCAACCAGCAGAAAATTACGCAAGCAGTCAAAACCCACAACACAGAGATATACGTGGAAAACCCTAAATGGGTAAAAAACCACGGGAAGGAATCAAAATCAATATACTCATTGTGCAGTTACAGATATACCTATCCAAACGATGTAATTCCTCACAACGTTCTAAGTATCACCTGCCAAGTCACACGTACACCGCACCCAATGATCTTGATCGCCAACGCCTTGAATCGCACAAGCCTTCCTTGGATACTTTCGGAATCCCACCAAAGAACTCTAACTAAAAGTTGATTGTTGAAGCATTAAACCCCTTGAAGAAGAACTCTAAGCATCCGGTCTTCAAAGATCTTCAAGGTTCACAAACCCTAGCCGCCACAAGTGTATTAAGGATGAGTAGTAGTGCAGAGAATAAAGTGTGGCTGCTAAAAAATAAAAATTTCGTTTAACCTAGTTGATGCGAATATATAGGCGCATAGCAGTTGCTCAAGCAAGAACCAAGTTGCTCGAGCAACTAACGAACAACAGATTTGCTTGACAGGTTGCTTGAGCAAGTCGTTGAGCAACTTCTGAACAACAGATTTGCTTGACAGGTTGCTTGAGCAAGTCGTTGAGCAACTTCTGAATAAGTAAAATAACCTACTCAACTCACCACTAAAATAAATACTACCGCACTCTCAACCATTACATAAAGAGATGATTCCTTTCCACACCTAAACAGACACTCTAAAAAAAATTACAACTCGATGTAAATGTGTGTTTTGTCAAACGGAATTGCCAAACAAAGAACTCCGAAACTTGGTCCTTACAATCTCCCCCTTTGGCACTTCCATGACAAAACACACTACAAAGGCAATCTATCCTATATGAACGATTAATAGAGAGCCTGCAAACAAAACTCAACATCCAAATATATTAGAACAAAGAGGCAACCTACTCCCCTTTCATCATTCTCCCCTTTTTGACATGGAATGACAAAGGGCGAATAGGATAAACAATTAAGCAATAAATGTGAACAAAGGAGTGCATTGAACAATAAAAGCCCAAGAGAAGCAGCCAAGTGAGATATTTAAGAGAGAAGCGAACACTAGCACAAATAGCATGATGTCTAAACTCAATAGCAGACAAAGTACTAAAAGCAAGCAAAGCTCAATAAAACATAATTAAACTCAATGCTAAAAGATTATAAATTTTTTTGAAGATATGAGCATGAGAATGTTTTAGCGCAAGTATTGTATCATGAGATGCAATGAACAAGACATCCAAACTTTAAGACACAACTTGATGATAGAACACCATGCAAGGCAGAAGAAAAACAACACACCATGATCAACGACATGTGAGGAAAGTGTGTGTGTGCATCCATGGCCTAGATATCAGGTTAGCTCAATTTAAGACCTATATTCTCATGAACAATAGGAGTATCAAGATGACTCCCCCTCAATAAGTCAAACCAAGCTAGGTCCTCAATGATTTTTTGTTGATAAGTACTTGCGGAGCTCCCCCTGAACCTCTAATTTTTATTCTTTTTACAAAGTATTCTCTTTTACCCCACTCGCCGTTTGACGCGACCGTCCGGACTGGATAGAGCCGAATGCAACATGTTACTAAGCAAGTGGTCCAATACTAATACCACATTTTCCATAAACTCTCATTTTTTTTATATAACCTCACCGATGGAAATATTTTTTCCATTGTATTTTGCACTATCATCGGCGGCTTTCACACTACTAGGACTTTTGTCCTATAGGTAGCCCTTTCCTCAAGTCATTCATTCTCTCCATTTCGGAGGGGGAGATGGAGACAAAAAAAAAACAAATGGTGGTGGATGGATTTCAACATCACATTTGGAATTCTAACCACGGGTCAATCTCAAAAAGAAATCTCAAGATACAAACCAAGTTTATGAGAACAAGACCCCTAATTGTCAACCATCCATAATAGCCATGAATAAGTGTACAGAATGTCGGATACTCATGGTTTATTGGCATTCGAATGTTCTTGCAGGGAGAATACCAAAAGAAGTGCAAAAAAAATACGGATGAACATGTTCATAAAATCTGATGATATTCAACTACGCACTGAAGTCTATCATGCTCAATCCACATAACAACCGATAAATAGACATAAATGTTTTGAATTTTTTGATATAATAACTCAAAGAAAATAAAAACAAGACAACTATGAAACAAATTATAAAACTCCATAAATCTAGGTATTAAGATATGCATGATCAATTAAACCTAGTTTATGGAACTAATCCTAGCCTTAAAAGGCAAGGTCAACCTCTCCGAGTGAACTATAGTCATCTAGAGAGTCAAGATCATCATCAACCGGAGATACCAAATCCATTTTACGAACCCACATCTGTCTAGGCTTGCCCTTTTCAACACGAGTCTTTTTAATGGGCATAGGCTTTGGGTTTACCTTTGTAGAATTAGCATGCGAAGATGTCCTACGTCTAGGCCTTTGATAATACTCACTATGATTGTTCATGTTATGGTAATGGGGAGGAGTCCTATGATAACCATGAAGGGCAAAACAGTAAGGACGAATATGACCTCTAATTCCACAATGATGGCAAGTGGGCACAAAATTATTATGTTCATAAGAATGAGCTACATATGCATCATGTGAAGTGTTAGATTTATGCATCTTCCTACAGTGCGGTCTAATATGGCCAGTCATACCACAATAATGACAAGTAGGTACAAATTTAACGACAGGAGTAAACACTTGAGACTTAGCATTATTAATAACTTTAGTTTTTACCTCCTTGCGTTTGGGATGTTCGTTTACCACTATTGTCGCTTGCTTATTTGGCGTGGGAGAATTGAGCTTGTTCTGTACGCCATTAGCATTCTTCTTCTTATCTTTATGATTAGTACCTTCTTTCCCAATTGGCGGAGTTGAAGATGTCGCATGATAACCAAGCCCTGAACGATCGCTAGGATGCCGTTGGATGGAAAGAATATGATCCAATACTTGGGTCCCCGTTTTTGTATCATCCTCTAATTTCTCCTTAGACTTCGCACTTGTCAAGGCCTTATTTTTCTCAAGAAAGAGCTCAATTTCTTTATTTCTCTCATCCCTCTCTTGAGTGCGTTCATGCAAAATATTCTCTAAATTCTTGACCTTATCAGAAAGCTTATCATTCACCTTCATCAATTTTTTACTAAAAACATGAAGTTTGTTGTACTCCTCTTTGATCTCATCCATGTCATCACAACTCTCCGCCTCACTATTATCCGTCTCAGAACCACTCGATTCGGAAAGACCCTTAGGATTTAAGGAAACTCCGAAAGCCAAAAAGTTTCTATCATTATTTTCGTTACCGTCCTGTTCTTCATTCGATTCATCAGAATCGCTATCATCCCACGTTTGAGCAACAAAAACCTTCTTTTTTTTTGTTAGCACAATCTAGGGCATAATGACCAAACCCGTGACACTCAAAACACTGTGGTCCCTCAGGTGGTCCTTTTCCCTCCTTTTTAATTTTTTTAGAAAACTCTCCTTTTTCTTTAACATTTTTCTTTTTCATAATATTTTTAAATTGTTGGAAAAAACTTTCATCTCCTCAAAATTGACATCACTATCACTATCCGAACCTTTCTTATTTTTCTCGAGTACTTTTAAAAGCAATAGAAGTCTCGTAATGTTTTACTTTAGGGTCAATGGTTCGATTGCAATAGGTCACCTCATAAGTTTGGAGAATCCCAACTATTTCTTGAATGATTTTTCTTTTAATTTTCTCTTACCTTCCAAAGATAGTTACTTGAGTTTTAAATCTAAGAGGAGGAACGTAAAATTTTCTTAATAATACGAAAGGAAGGAATTGGCTCACCCAAGTTCTCGCAATATTGACGATGGCGATGAGCTTGGAGTAAAATTGATTGAATGTCTCCTCCTCTTGCATTCTCGATGGTCTCAAACTCCGTAGTAAGCCTTTGCACTTAGGGATCGCTTAACCACGTCTGTCCCTCGTGACAAGTAAGCAACTGAATGTCCCATGCCTCTTTCGCTATTTCACGCTTAGCTATTTTCCGTGCTCATTAATATCAACAATGAGAAAATAAAATATCAAGTGCACGGTTGTTAGCCTGAAGTAATGCTTTTTCAGCGACTGATAACTCAGATTGGGGTTTTTTAACCTGTTTGTCCTCTACAGTTATCATGGGCCGAGTGTACCCCACAATACATGAGTCCCAAATTTCTTCACCTGCAGATCTCATTATAGCCTTTATTCTAGATTTCCAAGAATCAAAATTATCAAGATCAAGTATAGGCAAATTTCTAGACACGTGATTCATATTCATACTCATGATGGATCTGCTCTAGGAAAATAAATCCTAACGGAAGGAGCAGCTAGCTCTGATACCAATTGAAAAATCAGGGTTCCCTTAAAATCTGTTAAAACCCTAACAGTATGAATGCGAATCACTAATTAAATCAACCAACAGAAAATTACGCAAGCAGTCAAAACCCACAACACAGAGATATACGTGGAAAACCCTAAATGGGTAAAAAACCACGGGAAGGAATCAAAATCAATATACTCATTGTGCAGTTACAGATATACCTATCCAAACGATGTAAATCCTCACAACGTTCTAAGTATCACCTGCCGAGTCACACGTACACCGCACCCAATGATCTTGATCGCCAACGCCTTGAATCGCACAAGCCTTCCTTGGATACTTTCGGAATCCCACCAAAGAACTCTAACTAAAAGTTGATTGTTGAAGCATTAAACCCCTTGAAGAAGAACTCTAAGCATCCGGTCTTCAAAGATCTTCAAGGTTCACAAACCCTAGCCGCCACAAGTGTATTAAGGATGAGTAGTAGTGCAGAGAATAAAGTGTGGCTGCTAAAAAAAAAAAATTCGTTTAACCTAGTTGATGCGAATATATAGGCGCATAACGGTTGCTCAAGCAAGAACCAAGTTGCTCGAGCAACTAACGAACAACAGATTTGCTTGACAGGTTGCTTGAGCAAGTCGTTGAGCAACTTCTGAACAGCAAATTTGCTTGACAGGTTGCTTGAGCAAGTCGTTGAGGAACTTCTGAATAAGTAAAATAACCTACTCAACTCACCACTAAAATAAATACTACCGCACTCTCAACCATTACATAAAGAGATGATTCCTTTCCACACCTAAACAGACACTCTAAAAAAAATTACAACTCGATGTAAATGTGTGTTTTGTCAAACGGAATTGCCAAAACAAAGAACTCCGAAACTTGGTCCTTACATTTAGTGAACCAACAACCACAGTCACCAACAATAAGAGACAATAAGAGTATTTCGCGTTAAGAAAATTGATGATAAGCGTTCGAATTTCATAAAAACTCAATTCGGAAAATTTTCGGGAGAAACTTATAGGTGAGATTGCGAGAAAATCAGAGAGCACAATAGCATTTAACATGGATTAGCAAAACCTACATCGATTTGCAGATGTTGGTCGGCAAACAGTTGACGCTTCGCATCTGAAAGAATCAACCACCGTCGATCTGTTTGCCGACTGGTTTCCCGCAAATTGTGAGCGATTGCTATGTAGCCCTAAAATCCCTAAATCTGATGAAACGAACACCAGATCATAATGATTGTCATAGTCTCATAGATATAGAACAGGGGATGGAAGGGGAAGATGCCAGGACCCCCAATATTCTGTATGTATCGAATCATAGAGGAGGGAGAGAGATAGAGAGAGAGAGAGAGAGCTTCTTACCTGTCTGCCATGGACGATCAGAGAGAGAGAGAGGTGTCTCAGACAGAACATGATCTCTCAGTGCGAAGGGAAAGCTTCCCCATTATAAGTTAATCTCAGCCATCGAAAGAATGAAGGGCCCTGATTTATGTAGACAAAATGTGTAAGGTTTGAAATCCACTCTAATGAAGGGCCCTGATTTATGTAGACAAAATGTGTAAGATTAATCAAACCCATTGGCCATACGATCAGAGCACATTTACCACAAAGTTTAGAAGCAAAAACTCATTCCAGTTCGAGTATTTTTTTTCTCAATACAATTGCGTTTCATAAAATCAAAACCCAAAAATCATCACAAAAAAAATACTGAAAAGAGAGTGAAGAAAGGGGCTCAGATTCGCCTTTAGTCAGACAAAAGAGGCTACCGCAATGGCTGCAAAACAACAGTTGCCATGAGAGAGAGATAGTAAAGGTGTCCGTCGAAAACCCAAATCTCTCAAAAGACCCTCTGTGTTTGCCCCGCCAAGGCCTAATTTAGGGGCTCAAGCGCCTTTTTTTTTTTTTTTTTTCTTTCTGATTCATCATCACAGCCTCAAACAAACAAACAGAAAGAAAGACAATACATCGCAATGAAGGGAATTTACAGCCACTTCAATTGTTTCCACGTTTGGTGTGGGTACTGAGAAAAAAAAGGGGTGTGTGAATAGAATTTCCCAGGGCTGTTGGTAACGGACGGACTGATTGAGCGATCGTCGTCGCCGTCAACAGAGATGGGCAACCACCCTGAGAAATTCCCAGATCTCTGAAGAGGAAGAGAGAGCCTCATACTTAAACTAATGAGACATTCATGGACTTCAAAAGCACATACACAAACAAAATAAGAACTGGAAAATAGAATTCGTTAGAAAGTAAAGGGAGGAATTGTTACCAGGACTCCAGGAGGGTACCAAGATGGGTTTTCGATCTATATAGAGCCATCAAGCCATCATCCATCCGAGTACGGCTAGCTAGGGCTTTCGGTGGCTAGAATTGTCGATTGTGGCTTGCGCCAGAGAGAGGGAGGAGGTCGGTGGAAGATGACGGCGAGGAAATAGAGAGAACAGATCTGGTGGAAGAGTAGGGTTGGTCTATTCATTTGGGAAAGTAAGAGAGAGAGAGAGATGAACTGCGATTTTGATTCAAAATTTGAACCAAATGCAGGACAACTTCGAGAGGGGATTGGACCTCTGCCCTTAAACATGAGAGGTATTTACGGGAATGCCACTCAAAAGTTAGTTTGTGAGCCCTTGAAAGTGCAATGTATTTACGGGATTGCCATCGGGGGAGATGGAGGGGGCTTATGCAATATCAACCGTGTGATCAAGATTGAAGGGCCCTGATTTATGCACACAAAATGTGTTTTTTTGAAAACCACTCTATTTTGTTATATAGATGTAAATAATTATGTAGCTTGATTTCATAAGTTAATATTTTTTTTCCTAGTAAGGTAATCTTTATGTCTATTTAGAGTAGAAATCTATTTTGTAAGGAAGTTTTTAATATATTACTCCACTATAATTATTTGGCCCTACTAGTACCCAATTTTCAATTTTAATTCCCTAATAAAATATATTGCTGAACTTATTTTCTCATTTTTAGACTATTTCATTCTTTGTTAAGCTGCTTAATGGTTATTTTCATCAATTTTAGGAGTTGTTTTATTGATGGTGTCAAGTACTTTGTGTATCATGTGGACCATACTTTGTTTCGAATCTTATTAAATCCTATAATTATTTCATGAGTTGTTTGGTGCCCCAAATTCTAAATAATCTTTAGAGTTCATTTGTCGTGAAAAAGTATTCCACCACTAATCGGGTAGAACCGAAACCGAACAAAAACCGGTCCTGGTCTTGCGACTTGGATCCTGACAAGTTCTACACATATATTTGTTAGGTTTTGGTTCTTAAGTTTATAGAACTGGTAAGAATGGTCTGGTTATTGGATTTCTAAAGAACCGGCTCAATCCTGACCGTGTGCACCCCTTGCATAAAGAACTACAAAATGAACTACTTTCAAAGGAAATTTAGCAAAAATACTCAATTAACTCATAGAACCCAAAACATTGAATGTGTGATTGAATCTCTTGAAAATTTTGAAATGAATCCGTGATGAAGAACAAAAAAAACAATGCGAAGAAACCGATACCATAGATCTATCCAAATCTCCCATAATTCCAAGTTGTTGACGGTCAAGTACAAGAGGTGAATGTAATCTCAACTTCTAAACTTAGTATTTTGCATCTAAACCTTTAGATTGCTCTGTTATTTCCTTACTCTATTTTGGATGAATGTAATCTTAACTTCTAAACTTAGTATTTTGTAATGGTGTAATCAAATTCGATAAAATAACTTCATTTGAGGAAAAAAATAGAGCGAAAATTCTGGCTGTTACACATTTGATTAATGTAAACAAAACGTTTTAGTTTCAATTCAAATAATGCATATACTCACCTTCCGTAACAAATTAATTGGGACTTCAACTTAACTCCTAAGCAAAGCTGAATTGAGCTTGTTCTTGACTTAGGGGGTGTTACACTAACAAAAAACTATTTTTTCCAAAAACCGAGACAGGTCATTCTCTCACAATATATCACATGAAAAATCGTGAAAAGCGTTTTTTCAAAAAACCAACTTAGTGGAACACCCCCTAAAGTCTTTTTAAATAAATCACGTTGCCTACATTTACAAAGTATATAACGGAGAAAAAATTATTTACAAAGTACTCGGTGACAATGTTGTCTAGGAGGATGTCTTCATCTTCTACGTTGTTGAGGAAGCAAAAGAGGGTCTTGAAGTGGGCCCGTCAAGTTGGGGTGTCGGGCATGCGACCCAAATCGAAGTGGGCCCAATAGGGAGGAGTGATGATGGGCTTACTGATGAAGTTTTGGTCCATTGGTTTTTGGGTGAGGTGGGGTGTAGGTGGATGTGGTGGTGTTATCGGCATAGGCAATTATTTTGGTGGATTTGGGAGGGTTTTCTTAAAGCATTTGAAACTATTTTCAGGGGGAGAGAAAGGGAAGGGTATTTTTGTCCAATTTATAACATTTGTTCTAACACTATCGATAGTGTCATCACTATCGATTGTGGTATAGTCGTGGTGGTAGATGAGGTAGCGGTAGCGGACAAGTAGTATTCGTTGTAGCAGCGACGATTGTGGTACCGGTGCCGCAATAGTGAACAATGGTGGTGGTAACGGTGGTTGCAGTGATATCGATGGTTGTAGTGGTAGCGGTGTTGCAGGGTAGTAGTGGTGCAGTGGTAGTAGCAATGGTATTTGGGATAGAAATAGTGGAAGTAGTGGTGAGTAGTGCTAGTTTTTATCGCAGCGATGATGGTGATGGGGATGGTAATGGAGTGGTGGAGTGGTTACAAAGGTGGAATGGTGGCGGTGGTAGCAGTGTTGGAGTGTTTGTGGTGGTAGTGGAGTGGTGGAGGTGGCGGTTGCGTTAATGGAGGGGAATGATCGTGGAGGAAGTAAGTGGTTTACTAAAAAATTTATTGAAAAGTATGTAATACTAGTAGATTGTTTTAGAATGAGTGGTGAGTACATTCAAGGTGTACGAAAAATATTGTGGCATTGGGCTGTAAAAAATAGATAGAGAGTAATAAAGTTATGATGGTATCAAAGACGGCCAAAATGATGAATAAAGCCACAATAATTGATAGAAAAAAATCATATCTCGTGAAAATTTTGGTCATATGTAACGATAACTGCAGCCAAATTAGATTGGGAACGAATTTACCATTTTTTTTTTTTTTGGACAGACTTCCAACACTGTGTGACTAAATTACCATTTTTTGTGACAGAGTTATAACACTAACACTATGTTGCTTACAGTAACAAAATACCATGGGTTGGATTGTGACCGAATTTACCAAATGTGACCATTTTTTTGTGACAAAGTTATAACATGTTACTTATATATAGACAAACATGGGTTGAATTATGACCGAATTTACCATTTTCTGGGATAAACTATAACAATGTGTGACAAAATTACTATTTCTTGTGTCAAAGTTATACCAATGTGTTTCTTATATTAAAAGTAATAGAAAAAATAGGTTGGATTGTGACCGAATTTACCATTTTCTATGACAGACTTTTATAACAGTATGTGACCAACTTATTTTATTTTATTTTTATATTACCTTCGAATTTTGCACCCCAACCCAACAAGCCAACAATGTAAAATACTTTCGTACATGATTTTTCAAAAAATTCCGCATCGAATTAAAGATATCTATTAGTAGTTTAATTTGGTACAAAAAAAAATACTAACAAATTATGCACGGAAGTACTTTATTTTTTTATCTGAAAGGTAATTCGGAAAACTTTTGTCTGTATATGCATGATCAAATCGGAACAATGAAACAAAATCCAGAAATTGGAATCTCCCAGCTGTTCAGGATAACAATTTCATTGCAATTGTTTATTAACTCAACGAGAAAGAAGACAATTTGCAAGCCTATAAAAGGATGCACGAGGTCTGAGCTTAGAAGTAACAAAAGATCTAGAGATAGAGAGAAATCGAGGACTTGTCCAAGAAAAAAAATAAGTGTCAGAGAGAGAGTGAGACTTACGGACTGCCGGATTCAGAGGAGTGGTGTCGTCGCCGTCGATCTACGGAGGAAGAAGAACTGAAGAAATCGCAAACGGCTTCTAACAAAAAAGCGAAAAACTGTGAACAAGTGGAAGCATCTTCTCCGATTCAAGGTGGGACAGTGATTATGGTTACGCTTTTATCAATTCCTTTTAGTCTTGATTAACTTAGTTTATTCTATTTAATGCAGATCCGGTTAGTCTGAGAACTGTTGGTTAACAAATATGTCATTGTTTGCGAAAAGTGAGTCAATTAAGATCAGGGATAAGAATATAGTCATATTGAGTAATAAGAGTGATGAGGATAGTCACAATGAGTGATAAGGATAGTCACAATTTTTCAAAAAATTTCGCATCGAATTAAAGATATCTATTAGTAGTTTAATTTTGTGCAAAAAAATACTAACAAATCATACGCGGAAGTACTTTATTTTTTTATCTGAATGGAAATTGCATAAGACTTATACCCCAAGAAATGTTTATATTAATTAAGGGAATTGATAATCGCACACCAAAAATTGATGCATGCACTCCAAGCTACAGTGATTTTCCAAAATCACCCTTTTGCAACTTCTAATTTTACTTCAGGCGCTCCTAAAGTTTTTCTCTATTTTACTTTAGGCGCTCCTAATTTTTTTTTACTCTTCTCCTCTGCCTCCTTTGTTAACAGAAGAAGAAAAAATGGACGTCCACTAAACCCTAAGATGTAACAAAAATTCTATTGTGAATTGGGTGCTGTAGATCAAGGATTCAAGTTCGGAAGGTAGTTTTTTCGTTCTTTTCTTATGATTTTGTCGAGATTAAGTTATGATTGGGTGGGTTTTGTGTATTATAAGAAGGGCGTGGTTCGGCTAAATTTTTTTCCCATCATCGCTTCACAAATCCAGATGAGAGGGGAACCAAACAGGGGAAAAAGCATCGATGCGCTTCAATACATCACCACCACTACCACTACAGACATAAATGTTGGAAATTTTCGGATCCGAAAGCTGGTTTAAGCTCGTGATTATTTTTGTTTCTTTTTTTGAGTAGATTTTCCACATCGAAACTTACCTTGGTATTCTGATATAAGGTTTCCTAGCTCTAGCGGTAAATTTTTTAAGGTTTCCATGTTCTAGCTGTAAATTTGTTATGTATATTTTTGAAGTTTTTTCTAACCCAACTCTTTCTAACCTAACTTCTCTCGTAAGCCCTTTTTTTCAGCCGCCTCTCAACCAGCCGCTGCTGCTCAGGGAGGCCAGACACCTCACGCCAGTCTCTTGAACACCGGCTCCCCTCCAGTCCCTTTGTTTTTTTTTTGTTTTTTTTTATTTTCTAAGTGTTTTGATTAATCTCCCTCCGCAATCCATCCAGCCGCTGCGCCGATCGTTGATTTCTCTCACTCCGATCTAACATGCAACAGTAGATTTGCCTAGCTATGGACTATGATTGCTCTTGCCTTTACCATTTGGACTGCTAATGTTAATTGCTTATGACTTTTTCCGTTTGGTTTTGGTTCAATATTCTATTTGGAGTGCCTTAGTAAATAAAGAGATAATTTGGGGGTGGAGTGCCTCTAGTAATTTTTATATTTTCAAAAGGATAGTTTTGTAACTTCATTACATTTTGGAGTGCTTGCATAAAAAAAAGGAGCCCCAAAATCAGCTCCCTTAATTAAATGGTAGGGCGTTCAACCGGTAACCTGTTTAAGCGGTGAAATGAGATGGGTCATATTGAGTGGTACTGGTCAGAAAAATACTGTAGTAAATTATGTCACAAAAATGGGCGAATATATATCGTCTTAAGGACAACGACATTGTAACGCGTCTTGAATGAACCATTTGTTCTCTCTTGCTTTATCCACTTCCATTGCTTATACACAATTTGCACCTACAAAGACGATATTCCGATATATTGATAATTCGGTATTTAGAAGCGGATGAGTTTTTATTTGGTTGGCCGAGGCATGCTTTCTTGTTCGTGTGAAACGACCTTTATTCTAATAGCATTGATGAGGGAAAACTAATCGGTAATTCGATTGATCATTGATGAGGGAAAACTTTTGTCCGTGTCCAAGATCACACCAAACTCCCTCTCTTCCGTGTCGGACCCACCCCATTTTTTTTCCTCTCTCTCTCTCTCTCTCTCCTCTCTCCTCCCTTAGCTGTGATTTCTGGGCACCTTAAGTTGACTCTTGCAGTAGCTTTCTGGGCACCTTAGGCCCCGATTGGATGCGGGATACGTTTTTGTGGGATTAAATAGTAAGGGGAGATAAGATAGTAACGGGTATTATTTAGTAAGGGTGGACTCACAGTGATGTGACATTTAGGAAGGGGAGATTAAATAGTATGTGGTTTGGATGAATTTGTGATAAATGGGGATAAAGTTGGGTAGATAATGTTAAAACTTGACAAATGACTTATTTGCCCTTATACAGTCATATTAGATTTTATGATAAAATAAATACATAAAAACAATACTAATTAAATTAATTATACTTTTCAATAAATAATTCCTTTTATTAGTTATATCTAATATTAAAATATTTAGTTATTATTTTTTATTATTCATTTCAATAATATTTCGAAGTTTAATTTTTTGCTCTTTTTTTTCTTTCTAATTGTACGTTTTTAATAATTAACAAATTAGTAATTTTTATGTTATTCCCCAACAATGTCAAATTCTAAAGTATAAAAAAATTTAAATTTTTTTGTATCAAATTAAAGATCTCAATTTGTAGTTTAATTTGATGCAAAAAAAAGTAAAAAAATTAATGTGAAAATACTTTATTTTTTTATCCGAAGGATATTGCAAAGCAAGGCAACAATGTCAAATTCTAAAGTATAAAAATTTTCAAATTTTTTTGTATCAAATTAAAGATCTCAATTAGTAGTTTAATTTGGTGCAAAAAAAATTAAAAAATTATGCGCAAAAGTACTTCATTTTTTTTTCCGAAGGAAATTGCAAGAGTTCGTAAAATATTTAAAAAGCAATTCGGTTGCTTTTAAAAAAACGGTAAACGTGGTAGGGGTAAGGGGAGGGGAGGCGATAAGGGAGGGTATTAAGGGGTATTAATCTGGGAGGGGTATAAATTTAGACCCCTCCCAAAAATTTGTCAAACGATGCATGAGGAGGTGGGACCGGGATAAAACCAATGGGTATAATTTTATACCCCTTCTCATCCCATAGCCAATCAGAGCTTTAAAGTTAACAACAACCTAGTACACAGTTAGTTATCTCTGTGGAAATGGTGATTGAATTCCTCTTTGCTCTTTCAAATCCTCTGTATTTTTATCAGATCCACATGGTGATTAATGGCAGTGGCAACTCCAGGAGTTCGGAAGCGTGTGGTCATTTATAAACATCAAATACCTTTACCAACCATAAATCAAAGAAAATATCACAGTAATGGCAAATAAAAATTTTGTTTTAACAAAACTCACATTTAAAGCTCAACCTAATAAGCAAAAGATATCATCAAAAGGCATAAAACAGCTTTCTCCACAAAAAAAAATATATATATATATATATATATCTACACAATCTTCTACAATTGAATTTGACGCGGTCTCGAGTTCTGAAATACAGACAAATAATTCCTCCGTCCCAAGTTGTTGTTTCTGCTTCACTTTTTGAACCATTCAAACAATTATTTATATTTTATAATATAGTTTTTCTATGATTTTAAAATATGAGTTTGATAAAATTAATTGAGATCTATTAAACAACATCCATATTAGATATATAAATCATTATATGTCAGACAATATGGACAATTTTTTGAGAGGTCCCAATTCCCAAATAGTAACTAGGAGCAACAATTTGGGATGGAGGGAGTACTTTCTTAGCAAAATAGATCAACCTCTCCATATCTAAAGAACAAAATGAGTGACTCGAATTCAAACAAGACACACAAAGAGGGGGAATGAAAGTTGGGAAATTACCCACTGGTGTCAGCCCTAAATTTATAGGGGTTCATTTATGAATTTCCTAAAAATAAAAACAATATAGTAGTAGTATTTTTTTTTTCTGCCGTGGGGTCAGTTGACCCCCCTATTTTACCTTTGGCGTCGCCCCTGATTAATGGCCTTTTTCGGAGAAGAGGAAGGTGGGTTTTGGAGGAGAGAGATGAGGGGAGGAGGGAGAGAGAAGCAGCGCAAGTTTTCAAATTTTTTTTTTTGGCTCAGTTTAAAATTTAAATGGTGGGATCCACCGATCAGCCGGTGTACATGGCGTTGTACATGAGACATTGTACAAGTAGCATTTTTGCACTCAACCCAACCAACGCGTCATCCGACCTGACTTGATCGATCCCATGTTCGGTCAGAACCCAACACCATAATCGGTAAGAGTCGGGTGGTGTTCTAGGAAATCCGACCAAGTCCCGTCGGGTCATATTCAATCCGAACCCGACTAAACCCGACCCATTTGCACCTTACCTATCCGATCAAATTGACTTTTTGCTTAGATATAATATTTGCGGACCCCAAAAGATGAACAATTCAAATTACCGCAATGAATGCATGGTGGGGCCCACCTCATCCGGAAAAAAACTTCTCTTTTGTTTCTGAACAATCTCTAAAGTGCTTGAATCGAGATGATAGTGACGACCTCAAATAACTTATCTTTTGAGACAATATAGATTTATCATGCGGAAGAGTTAATTGTTCCAGCTTTGTATGAAAATTAGAAGAGCTTCAAAGTTGTACTCCTTTGGGAAAAAAACAAAAAACGGATTATTAGTTTTTTCATTTTGTCTTTATTCAAATTTTTTTTGCATTTGTTAGTTTTGCGTAAAGATTTTATGGTTTCTGGATTTCTCTCGACGAGACGAATCTAACGAGTATTGTCAAACCAAATAGTTTTTTTAAATAAAACCGAAATACTTGAATTATTGGATTAACATGTCAATCTCAAATGAACTTAAGTGGAGCTCGGATAGCTTGATTCATTTTACCACTTCCTAAAGGAACAAGAAGCCAGTTCAAAAAAAAAAAGGAACAAGAAGCTTCTCAACAATACAGGAAGAATCGGAAGATAAGGCAAGGCGCGTAATTAAATTGCAGGAAAGCTCAATTCAGAAAAAAAAAAAAAAAAAAAAAAGTAGACAAATTTTCAAAAGACAAATAAGTGAATAACTAAACATGTGTTTTGTCTTTTTCTTTAACGACAACATTTCACTGACTAAGGTTTGCATTATGTCCAAAGCCCCAATGGATGGCTTTAAGTGACAGATTTTTAGGAGTTCAAGGGGGTCATGTGTCCTGTTTGATAGTTGAAGGGGGTCATTTTTAGGACTATGTCGACCAGAAGGTATGATTCCAGTGCTAATGTCTCTATATAGAGAGTTAAAAAGATTGTTGTATCGTCTCTGTGTAATTCGATACGAACTTGTGTTTTCCGAAGCCAAAAATGAAATGTTCCGAAAGACAATTTTATCAAAAAAATTTCAAGATTTCACATAAGTTTGATTTTAGCTCTGTAAATTGCAGATATATAGCCAAGGAGGAGTTCATAGATTGCTTGAAGGTGCTGGAAGGGGCACTTGGGGACAGGCCATACTTTGGGGATGAGAAATTCGGGTTCGTTGACGTGTCGCTCATCTCCTACCACATAAGTTAAATTTAGGTAGTATTGTAGCGAGCTCCAAGTGGAACCCAAAATCTTTCGACTTATCAAGTTTATGGGTTCCACACTTTCTAGATTTTTTTTCTCCACAAAATAGAGAATGCTTTTGCTATTCCATTGAGTGCACAATCGTCCCTAAAATTAGCATGCTATAGGAGTGAAAAATGGACCCCACTTTCATTCATTTGTATACCTTAGGATTCAATTTAAGAGCTATTTTTAGGAAAATTGTAAGGGAAAAAAAAAAAGCAAAACACAAATAGAAAAAATTGTAGGGAAAAAATCATGGAAAAAAAATTATGAATTGTGAAGTAGTCGCGAAGGACATCAAATTTTTTGTTTCAAAGACACATCTGAATATTTGTTAATTGGTAAAAAAACATCCAATGAATTTTTCAGATTAAAAAATTAAACAGTTATCATTTAAATATTTTGATAGGTCAATAGTGGTGCATGTGAAGCAGTAGCTTGGTGGTAAGGTGTTTGTGTATGCAAGCAAATGGTCATGGGTTCCAATCTCTACGGCAGCAAACGTACGCCCATTATGAAGAATCCAAGGAGTAGTCTGGGAGTGACCCCATCGATGCATTAATTTTTCTGCCATGTGATCATATTTTTGGCGACACGCTATAGTTGCTAATGGGGTCCTTTTTGGCGACAAGCCTGTCACCGAAAGCGTCTTTTCTGTGACAAGTGTTCTTGTCGCTGGAAGCGTCTTTCCGCGACAAGCTCATTAACTTGTGGCCGTTGATTTTTAGTGTCACGGATTTGGCGACTTTTTTGGGTGTGGCCAAATGTGTTTTTTCTTGTAGTGGCAACTTCAGCATAGAGGCAAACTGCCCTAAGCTGATTGCATGGGCAGGGAGAGTGTCTCCAAGTCTCTGGCTGACCCCCAAAAGGTTTGTGACTTTGTTTTGAAGCTCAAAAAGCGGATAGGGTAGCAAAGCCGGTCCTGAGCTAAAGTTCGAGGTGCGGTCGCTTTAGGCCCCAAAGATTTGTGACTTTGTGTTCGGTTGGTTGTTTGTTTTTATTACTGGGCTACGTACTATGTGAATGGCTTTATGTAAAAGAAAGGACATGTATGTACTTTGAGATTGTCTTTGGAAGCTGGATGTGTAGCATTGTAAAGAAGTATTATCCTGCTACATACTAAAAAAATATACCCAAAAAGTAACGAAAATTTGAAATTCAATGGTTCAAATTTACTTGAAATGAATCTGGACCATTAAATTTCAAATTCTAGGTACGTTCCGGGTACCTAGATTTTCTGCTGATTTATAAATGACATGTCTTATTTGAACCATTGAATTTCAAATTCTAGGTATTTTTTTGGTACCTAGACTTTCTGTTGATTTATAAATGACATGTCTTTGGTTGAAAATTATTTTAATCAAGGAAGTAATTTGGTCAACCCCCAAATTTACTGAAGACTGAAGAGTATAATAACACACCATTATGCTGTTGGCTTTACATACATAATAATCTTATGTACAATGAAATAGAAATGCCTAGTTATGCTTCGTCTTGGCATGCGATGAAAATTAAATTAAGTACGCTGAATCATTGCTATTTTAGTCGGAAATGTTCTAAAAATGTCATGAGGAAGTAATTTTGACAAAGGAAGTAACTTGCTTGCACAAGCTTAATCACTCCTGTAAGGTCCATAGGCCAAAAATAGGAATTTCAAATCCAACAAGAAAAATTATTTGCAATAAACGGGTGACTGAGCTAACTCGCTTGCACATCCACTAATTTTAGGGTCTTGATGAAGTGAACGATTGGAGAAACCTCCAATAGCATCAATGTAGTTTTGTTGGTTGTGAGAGTCTACTATACAAGCTCGGAGGTTAAGCAGGGGTGCAAACGAGCCAAGTCGAGATTTTGTAGTGCTTGAGCTCGACTCGTTTACTAAACGAGCCTAAAACTCGAGCTACAAACTAGCAGAGCCCAGTTAATTTACTTAATGAGTCTCTTTAAAGAAGCCGAGCCTATACAAACGAGTTGAGATTTTGTGAGCCAAGCTGAGATTTTGATCGTTGAGTTTGACTCGTTTACTAAAACTTGAACTCGAGCTTAAGCTCAGTTATTTACTAAACGAGCCAAGCCAAATATTTAACTGTTTACATGGCCTTGAGTATGGGTGTCAGTTGTGGGTACACGATAATATTTGGATGTACAAGAGACACATCAAAATGTCCTCTCTTTTTTTTAGCAAAAGAAACATATATTCACAGATAGGCAATAGAAAATAAGTACTACATCAAAGCATACCACCGGTAAAAGGACCCCTAACCGATAATATTTGGTTAGGTCTCGTTTTTCAAAGTTGTACTCCTTTGAGAAAAAAAACAAAAAACGGAATATTGGTTTTTTCATTTTGTCTTTATTCAATTTTTTTTGCATTTGTTAGTTTTGCGTAAAGACTTTATGGTTTCTGGATTCCTCTCGACGAGGCGAATCTAACGAGTATGGTCAAACCAAATAGTTTTTTTTAAATAAAACCGAAATACTTGAATTATTGGATTAACATGTCAATCTCAAATGAACTTATTACGAGTCGAACACAAGTGGAGCTCGGATAGCTTGATTCATTTTACCTGGCGGGGTTCCTAGGGGCAGCGCCCCTAGGCGGGAGTTCAAGGGGGCAGCGCCCTCGATGGTTAGGTCTCGTTTTTCAAGTCTTTGGCATCAACAAGTTTCTAGCAAATATAAAGTCTACATCGAGGAAGAATACGTAGTTGTTGAAAGAAGTCTTGTTTTGATTAATGTCAACATATGATTCGACAACTCAAACAAAATGGGAGCCCAAATCTCACTTGCTCAAGATGGAAAAGTGATTAGTCTCGTTGAGATCCGCGAAAACGTGAGACTCCGAGTCTCTCTCCATCTCATGCGATCACCCATAAGTGAACAGTTGTCCGAAATTGTATAAATCGGTGTGTTATGAATATCAGAACAAGGGGGTGATCAATAGAAAACCAAGAAAGAACTCTTGGAGAGTGTCAATTTTCTGGAATGAGAGCTTATGGGCATGCCAAATATTGCACCGGTACCATTTAACAAGAGATTTTATCCCATGGAGAACTTGGGAAATATCACTAGAGAAGCAGAGGGCTCAAAGGTACATGGAGAAAGAAAGCATCTCAAATTCCCTTCCAGATTCAAAGAAGGTTTATGAGTTAGTTCCGTATGCGAATAAGAAGTTAGGAATTTGACTAAAGGCTGTCGGATGAGATGATAGAACTAGTTGCTTCATATTTTCCTTGGGAAATAGCAGTAATTTTATAACTAACTCTACAAATCTGTAATAAGAAACAGCATGAGACCAGAAGCCACTGAGAATTCGTTAGGTCTGTTTTGGGTATCTCACCGAGGTGAAGATTTATGCAAACATAACTGTGCAGGTTTCCCAGCGATTAAAACAAATCAAACTCGATGGAACAAATTTTTCACCCTATGCTCCAGAAAGGAAAACAAAAAATTTATCCACCACTTGCAGGAATTGACAGTACAGTCTGTACAGAGACGACATAAAACAGTGACAACTTGCCACCAGAGAGGAAAAATCTGTAGCACCAGAAGGTTTCTTATTTAATTATGCTCTTAAGTTGCACTACCCCAGAAGCATCCACAATCTCCCGAAAAAGCTACGAACGGAAACATAAATGTTGGAATTTTAGCAGAAGCAAAACCAAAGCCGAGATACAGAACGAACACAAACATACAAGGCTTGTTATTTTTTTCCTTCTCCATCAATATGCCCAGCCATATTCTTCATGTTTTTATAGATGCATAAAAGCATCAGTTCCTACAAACTTCGAAATATACACTCAATACCCAAACTTATTTTCCTGATCATGTGACCACGTCCACAGAATCTAGTACTCCAAAAGTTTCTAGCTTCTTCAACAATGGCTGATGGGGTGGTTCTTTTGAGCAAATGGCCAAGCATGTTTGGTATGAGGCCATGAGGGTCAAGATTGCACTAGCAGAAAAAGGCATGGAGTATGAGTATCGAGTACAATGAAAAGGATTTGGCTAACAAGAGCCCACTCCTTTAGAAGATGAACCCAGTTTACAACAAAATCCCTCTTCTCATCCACAATGGGAAACCAGTGTGAAAAAATTTGGGAGCCGGCTAGGTACCACGTGGCAGAACCCAGCGTTCATTTCGGCCGTCCGTGTTTTGGACGGTCCGGATTTTAGAGATTCCGAGATGTGCGCTTGGGCACCACGTGTGCAGTACACTATTTGCACCCAAAATTTTCTCCTCACCATTGTTCAGTACATTGATGAGGTCCAGAAGGAGAAATCCGAACTTTTGCTATCCGACGCTTTCGAGAAAGATCTAGCCTAGTTTTGGGCTGACTGTGTCAACAAGAAGGTATGGTCCATTGATCAAATGCAGATAACGACTATAGAGTTAAAAGGTCTGTTTTTATTTGTTTATTAGTACATTGTTTTCTAAAGTATTTATATTACACCACTCACATGTGTCTTTTTAATCAACCAACCATCATATAGCACATGAAAGAAGACCTCCACGACTGTCCACAGAATGTGCTGGAATGTCCATAGAGTGTCCAGCGAGTTTCTTAGCGCGTCCTGAAGTGTCCTTGCAGTATCAAAATGCAAAGAGTTGAGAAAAATATAAGACACTAACAGTTTAAGTTCCAAACACACGTGTTTTAGAGAGTGTGAATACTCACCCAGCATCTGACAATGGTACGTGATTTCGGGCGAAGTGTCCATGCTACAAGGTTATCTCAAATTTTCTACTTGGTAATATCTGTTGTCTCTAGAAAGGTTACATAAAAACAGTTTTCGGAGTGTCGAATAACTTGTCATCCAGAATGGATACACAAAATGGAACAGGAAAATGATATCACACATAGGCTATGGGACTTGTGGCAACTTCAGCATCGAGGCAGATTGCCCTAAGCTTATTGCTTGGGCCAAGAGGTACATGGAGCAGGAGAGCGTCTTCAAGTCTCTTCCTGATCCACACAAGGTTTATGATTTTGACCCTCGGAAAGAGGAGGGGACATAATCGATACATCGGATGTCGATGGAGGTTGGGTTTACCCATGGATTTCTAAAGATCGGATCCGGTCCATTGACAGGCCTACCTGGAATGTCTTGCTCATGCTTTTGCTTTAGATTTTCCTACTATGGTCGTTTGTTTTACATCCTAGAGTGCAATTTTTTGCAAAAAGTTTCATGGTAATTTTACATACCATACATTCTTCGAAATTTTGGGAAATTGGAGACTTCTTCACCGTTTCTCAACTGTCTCTTTCAGCTTCTAGGTCCTTCATATAGCTTAGGATAAGAAGAAAGCCAAAAAGGAAGAATCCCCCAGACGAGCTTACTCCGCCGCCACCACCTCCTCCATCATCACGAGGTGGCAGTCCAGTCCCACCATCATCTAGTTTTGGCGGGTTACCAGTCCTGCAATTCAGTTAAGCATCACAAGTCATTTCAATGACATAAAGTTCAAGACCATGGCTTTTACAAATCGAAAATGCAGAGCCTTAACAAAGCAAGCTGATGTTTAAGGGTATGCACGTTAACACGTACAAAAGATATTGGAACAAAACATATCATTAAACTTCATAAAGGTTGAAACCAATCCTGTACCAAGAAACGTTGATAAAAATAACTTAACAGCTATTTGATTTTGCAACGATTATCCTTCTCCACCATTGTAGATCCTTTCTTTTATCAAGTGATTAGATTATTTATATATCACAATCAACTCAGCAATATTCTTATAAAAATACACAACAAAGGCAGGTGATTATCACAAGATCAAATCAATCTTCTTCCACAAAGTGTTTTTTACTCTAGTTCCAACCACACAAAGTAGATGCGACTGCAAAAAAAAAAAAATTGTAAGAAGCAAAACACACAATTTTAAGGATCACACATAAAAGAGTTAGCTATTACCTATGATAGGAACTTCAGTTGGGGACTTTATCGTGACAGGACGAGTTTCCACAGCTCCACCCTGTGAATAAGACTCCAAGAACAGTGACTCCCCTAAAACTCCAAGAACAAGAAGCTACAGGGACATTTTGGGCAGGCCAAGAGACCCAAATAAATAAACCAACAACGGCAATAAAGGAAATAAATAAATGCACAAGAATGGATCAAATGCAGGTCAGAAATATGATTAAAAAAATAATTAATCAATCAAATGCTAGAAAGAGGCATATAGAAAGATTAACTCACAGGGGCTGCACCGCATCTCAAAGAAGCTGACTGCGTCCTAGTAGCATGTGTATTAGGCACCCATCTATGAGAATATTTCGACTGGTGCTTCATCCGGCCACTGTTAAAATTTGGATGCTTCCGGAACATACATACACGAGAAGGTCTAGTAAGATTTTCCAATCACGGCCATTAGATAGTGCTGCCACAAAGATACAAAAACATTATGTCTCGTCATCAACTGCGACAACTTCATGCAAATAACTCTCTTCTAAAGGAAGACAAACATAAAGGCTTTTGTACTCTCGCAAACCATACCAAAAAAAAAAAGATTCAGATTTCAAACCAACAAGAACTGTGAAGCGAAGTCCCACATTGCCTGGGTACCAAAGTAATATGAAATATATAAGCCTGAGGGCACCCTCACTTCAAGAGCTAGCTTTTGGGGTTGAGTTCTACCTAAGACCGTGTAACATGGTATCAAAGCTAGGTACCAAAGATGGGTAGGGTGCGTGTCTCTCGCCTGCACGCAACAAGTGCTGCCAAGTGAGCACTCTGCGCGTGAGGGAGGGTGTGATGCGAAGTCCCATATCGCCTGGGTACCAAATTAATATGAAATATATAAGTGTGAGGGCACCCTCACTTCATGAGCTAGCTTTTGAGGTTAAGTTCTACCTAAGACCGTGTAACAGAAACTTGATATATGAAGTTCGCATTCTTTGCATCACCTAAATTGGACAATCCTAAATAATGGAGTACTATTACGACAAAACATAAAAAAATTCTGTTGTATAGGTATTGGTGACTGGAAAAAAGAACATGAAATATTTTCTCATGTCATTAATCTACAGGGCATGGTGGCTGTATTACGAAAACCATAATAACTGCACTGCATAAAGATAAAACCATTTACTGTCGCTATAACAAAACAATCTTTGAAAGGGTGCTACTTTGGGTTGCATACCTGGTGGTATCACAGTTGGGAGGGCGGAAGCAGTTGGTAATGAACACATGACTGATTGAAAGGGGAAATGACCTGAAAAAATGAACTTTGTTAAAATGTGATTGTGGAAGGCATCAGCAAATTTTTCTTTCTTCTTAAAAATAAAACAGATGGATTAGAAAATAGGCAGCAAACTAGTGGGGCAAAATAGGCAGATTAAAATGTGATTGTAGCACGGACACTTCGTCAAAGCTGGCGTACTGGTGTCAGACACCAACACTCTTCGGATACGCATCCAACACTTAAATCCAAGGTGTCCTATTTTTTCCCAACGTTTTCATTTGGAGTCTTTGGACACTAAAAAAATGCTCTAGACACTTTCGGGACACTCACAGACCAAGTCAAGGATGTTAAAGGAAATAGTTGACTCTCATTACAACTTAGGGAACTCTTGTTTTTGTATGACAGATGATATTCTATTGATTACAAGAACACTAAGTGATGAAGAGTTTTTTGCTAAAATAGTTTGATTACAAGGACACTAAGCGATGAAGAGTTTTTTGCTAAAATACTTCTGTCAATGATTCAATCAAAGGTACGATTAAAAGTATACATGGGGTTACATATTCACAATTACAGCTTTATATTTGAATTTTCTTTCCTATAATAGAATAATAAAACATTTCCTATATCAACGTGTCGTGACCTCCAATTTTTTCTATTATAAATGGGGAATGGAGCTGCAAATGAACCGAGCCGTTCGTGAACTATTCCAAGCTCGATCATTAAAAGCTTGTTGGAGTTCGATTCGAGTACTAAATGAACCGAACATGAACCTGGAGTGTATATATGTATATCCAAATTTGCTATGCGGAACGAAATGAGGCCCGAAGGAGGCACCGAAACCAATGGGACCCACCCCTTTTTGCTGGCAACCAAGTTTGCCTTTTCAGCAAAACAAAATTTTGGTTGAAAATTTCAAATTCCAGCGCTCAAATTTTGGGAGTTGGGAGTAATTTGAAACTCCTTAACAAAACCAAACCCAACTCCCCCTGACTTCTCTCTCTCTCCCAACACCAACACCACCGGAGCAAACCCTGCCACTAACCACCACCGACGCTGCTCCTTCCTTTCGTTGCTACTCCTCCTCTCTCTCTCTCTCTCTCACACACACACACACACACAAAAAAAAAAACCCAAAATCTTGAACTTTAACTTCCCTTCATTCTTCCCTACGGTTTCATCACCTGTTTAACTTCATATTTGGACAATTCTGTGCCTGGCAAGTCCCTGTTTTAGTTCCTCTAGTGTTATTGTCCCATTGTTGGCGGTATCAATGCCTTTGAAGTTTGGACATCTTTTTCAATCCCATGATTTCTTCTTCTGATAGAGAGCCAGCAATAACTTACACCCATTTCAAGAAAACCAAAATTTAGGTAGAGTTTGGTTCACCCGAATGATTTTGGATAGGAAGGTAGTGAAGACTTAATGGCCCCGGCCAGTGTGTAGGAATAGTCACTCTCGTTCCTAGCTTTTGTATAAAATGTGAAGCATTTGAGAGGAATATCATTTCTGATATTCTGTGCTGATTTTTGCAAGTGAAAATAACCCGATTGTGCGCTATCAGAGTAATAACCTTTTTTTTTTTTATCGGCATCAGAGTAATAACCTTGATATTCCCGTATTATACACCTAATTGAAGAGCTACACACCATGAGCATCCAAAACCATTTCAACTCAAACAAATAATCAACTGTTTTATCAAACAAAATGCAAACGATAAAATACAACTGTATAGCACCAAAACAAATAAACAAGCCCAGAAGGCCTGTGTTTTCACTATATCAAAACCAACAGATGATAACCTTCAACGTATCAGGACAATAAAATCTCTCGAGAGGGAAAAAATTCTCTCAAAAGCCACGACAAGTGGTGGAAGAAAACAACGGGACACCATCATGGCATCACATACAAAACAACTGCAGCTTCCTTTAAAGTCAATCTGTCGAACCGATTGTAATGAATCGTTGTCCGTTAAGGAGTGCATACACAAAAATGTTAGCTCCAACTTTATCTTTGAATCATGAAATGAAGTATCCCAATAAATACGGCCAAAGGAGACTCGGTGATTGCCGTCACACGACGCTGATCATTGTACTCTTCTCAGTCTTTTCGAGTTTCTTCAACCATCTTCCGTAGTTAGAGTGAGAGACAGAAGAGATCGACTGGAGTTGAAAAGAACTGAAGGGGTAGCGTCAGTGGAGGTCAGAGGCGGGGTCAGCATCGTTGGTGGTCGGATTGTGGCTGGTGGCGGGGTTGGCGCCGACGTCGGTGGTGGATAGTGGCGGTTAGAGTCGGTGGTGTTGGTGTGTGAGAGAGAGAGAGAGAGAGAGAAAATCAGGGGGAGTTGGGTTTGATTTTGTTGGGGAGTTTCAAATTACTCCCGAAACTTGAGCGCTGAAATTTGAAATTTTCAATCAAAAGTTTTGTTTTGAACATGTAAATGAGTGGGTCCCAGATTTTGCCACGTTGGTCATTGTATGGATCGGTGCTTGGGTCATTGGGCGAAAGTTGGTGGGTCCCATGGGGGTCCAAGTCATTCGGTGCCTCCTTCGGTTCTAGTTTCGTGCCTCATAGCAAATTTGATGTATATCTCACAAGAATATCTCATATGAGCTTGAATATGTTTAAACTTTTACAGGTACATTCATGAAAATTTTATAGCTTTTCCATGTATAAACTTTTAAATGTACTATAAACTTAAATTTAAATATGAATTTTAGATATGTGTATACTTATTTATGTACAAAATAAAAATTTTATTGAAGTTCTAGATATGTTAAGGCTCGTGAACAAGCTTGAGCTCAACTCAACCTAGGCAAGCTCCGTTGCAGCACGCTCGTCAAATTTTCATTGAGCTCGAGTTCATTTAAAAACTAAAGAACGAACCTGAACTTCCTATAACTCGGCTTGATTCGGCTCATTTGCAACCCTAGTGGGGCATAGAACGAAGGGGAGGCAGGAAAGGTGGCAGAAACCCAAAAAAGAACATTTTTTTCCCACTTCTAAATGAAACAAGGGAGCGGATTCTTGAACACACATTTCGACACTCCATCTTAGCCCTTGAAATCAAGGGTTGAGATTAGAACTTTAAAAACCCCTCCCTCTCCATCTTTACACATTCTCTCTCCTCTCTACCCTAACGGCTGACACACCTCTGGGTTTCCTCCCACTCCGGCAACTCGATTACCGGCGAGCCCTCTCCGACAACCCATGTTAATCGTTGGATGACTTACATGTTTTTCCTCAGATTCAGAAATCGCCCCTTTCGTCTCCTTCAATCTCTCGTCAATTTCACCTTTTCCACTTGGTAACTTCAACATACCAGTCATCGGAAGATTACTTAAATTATTCATGAGTAATTAATCTAGATACAATTTTTTTAAATTAATTATATTAATATTTCAAGTGCCACCACCAACTTAAATTCCTGGTTCTGCCACTGTTTCGGTGCTACACCGATAATTGCATTTGGGACATTTGTTTGCTTTGATCTTTCAGAACCACCTCCTCCTCTGTCAGGTCCCAAATAAGTTTCTTCTCAAATTACTATTCTCATTTTTATTATCTCTCTCCACTCATTACCCCAAAAGCCTCTCTCAAAACCTAAAACAAACAAAGTCATGGCACTCAAAAAGCCCAGCAAAATTAATTTGTAACAGTAATAGCACCGGAAATCTGCTCTGATACCAACGTTAGGATGGTGAGAAAAGGTAAGAAAATCAAAGAAACAATCCGCAAACCCTAGGCGACATAAACTCAAAAATTACTAAAGCTCAAACTGATTTCATCGTGTCAAAGTGGTTTTAACAGAAGATTAAAAAGGATCCAATTAGCCGAAACCCTAAAAGTCCCAAAAAAAAAGGGGCCAAAACAAGAAAAATGCACCTTCTGTGTACTAGTATCAAAACATTAACAGATGAATATCGTGAGGGAAATAGAAGTAAGGGGGAAGAAGATCTTCACCTCTATATCTTGAAATTTCACAGATTTGTTGATCCTTTTGGGCTCAAAAGGGGTCAAAAGGTGGTTGAATCGCTTCAGTCGCAGGCATATCATTCCATCGACTCCCTCACGCAGTCAAAAAACCAAATCTTCCTCCACTACCGCCTTTATCATATTACCGCGAAGCATGTTGGTACAGCGGAGTTTCAGCCGTCGGATTGCTTCCACACAATCTGGTCCATCCATGAGAAACCTACTACCCGGCCATACATGAGAAACCCACCCTTATGAACCCAAAAGGATCATTAAATAATTGCTTAATAAGGCCTAGTTTTCCAAAAAAAATTAGCAACTCACTTGCTAAAATCATGTTGATTTTGGCAAATGAGTTCACCAGGTGCTAAAATTATGGTATTTCAAATAAAAAAAATTAAGTGTTTCCATGTATTATTTTTTGAATTTTTCACACCAAATTAAAGTACACGAGGAATACTTTAATTTGGTACCAAAAAAAATTGAAAAACGATACACGGAACCACTTTATTTTTTTATTTGAAATACCAGAATTTTATCACCTGGTGCACTCATTTGCAACTGGATTGCTAAATTTTTTTGGAAAACTAATCCGCACCCTGCCTTATTAACCGGTAAAAGAGGTCATCTCTGCCATTATTATTTGGGTAAATTCTACTGACCTCCCTGAGGTTTCTGACAAAAAGCACAGACGTCCCCTATTTTTCTGAACTGACCTCCTTTGTTTTTAAAATTCTTATCAAGATACCCCCAATTGGTTAACTTCTCATCCAAACACGGTTAGCGCTGAGTCTTTGACTATGAAATGACAAAAAGGCTCATCTTTTGCAACCATTTTAATCACCTTCATCCCATTATTTATTTGTTCATTTATCAAAAACACAATAATAAATATATAGGAAGGCGGTCTAGTGTGGGATCCCGCATACAAAATTTGGTGCGGGATCCCCCCTTTTTCAACTTTCCGGATCAAATTTTGACGATCCGAACCGCTCAATGTTTTTAAAATGCATTTTCCAAGGCCTACGCGGGAAATCTTAAAAAAAAAAAATACCCGGAAGGGCTTGATCCAAACAGTTTAACAAAAACTGTGTGGATCAAGCCCCTCCGGGTATTTTTTTTTGAAGATTTTCCGCGTGGACCCTTAAAAATGCATTTTAAAAACATCTAACGGTTCGGATCATGAAAATTTGGTCCGGATGGTGAAGTCCTCATGGAAGTCCTCATGGTGAGGTCCTCATTAGAAGCTCATCCTATATATATATATATATATATATATATATATATATATATATATATATATATATATATATATATATATATATATACACCGATCGGTGATCCAAGGATCCCGGATTGAAGCTTTTCGGTGTTTTGAGGCTTTTAAAAATTGTTTTTGCAAAATCCGATCCGTCAATGTGTTTAAAGGTGTTTTCCAAGGTCCATGCGGAAATCTTCAAAAAAAAATACCGAAAGGGCTTGATCCAAGCATTTTTTCACAAAACCGTATATATACAGTTTTATGAAAAAATGCTTGGATCAAGCCCTTTCCGGTATTTTTTTTTGAAGATTTCCCGCGTGGACCTTGGAAAACACCTTTTGAACACATTGGACGGTTCGGATCGTGAAAATTTGATCCGGAACTGTGAATCCCGGATCCGGGATCCCGGACTAGATAAGGACTCAATATATATATATATAACGTTTTCCATTCTTCTATCCCAGTTGAATTAAAAAATAAAAAAATTAACCAAAATATGAAACAAAAATTCAATATGGAAAAAATGTAAGTTGCCGTAAATAAGGTCGTCTCAGTGGGACCCTTTAATATAAATATCTCAATGAGACTCACCATTTCCAATTAAATTTTCATGATCTGAATCGTCCAATGTGTTTAAAAAGTGTTTTAAGCATTTACGCGAGAAATCAAAAAAAAATCCCGGGAAGGGCTTTATCCGATCAGTTTTCCATAAAACTATATATATGCGGTTTTTATGAAAAAATGATCCGATGAAGCCCTTCCCGGTCATTTTGTTTTTATGATTCATCGCTTCGACCCTTAAAAACACGTTTTAAACACATTGAACAATTCGGATCATGAAAAATTGATCAGGAAAGGCGAGTCCCGAATGGAAGAGGTGTGGATCTCATCCACACTCCGTTCATCTGAGACTCACATTTCCCGATCAAATAAGGGATCCCTTATTTTGTCACGGTGTAGACTTCATAGTGTACACTCACCAAGCTTGCAATGCGGACCTCATAATTCCCAGCCATATTTTGATGATTCGAGTTGTTTAATGTGTTTAAAAGTTAAAACATGTTTTTAAGGGTCCTCGTGTGGAATAAGCCAAAAAAAAAAAAAAAAAAAAAAAAAAAGGGACCGGGACAAAATTGATTCAAGCAATTTTTCATAAAACTATACGGGAACTCTTAAAAATATGTCTTAAACACATTGAACGATTCGAATCATCAGAATTTGATCTGAAAAAATAACAGGTCCGCAATAGTCAAACCCAAGAAACTCCGTAAAAAATAACAGGTGCATTCCTGATGTAAAGTTTGTTTTAAGATCAATTTTTCTATGCCAGTGCTTTAAGGCATATGTGATTTTATACTACTGTTTAACAATCTGCAAATGAGTTAGCATAGCATATAAAAAGGTCATTAAACATTAAATAAAAAGTGAAATAAATATAATATGACTTATTTTTATCTTTAATTTTCTGTCCTAATATGGTAAAAACACACACATACACACACACATATTATATTGGGCTCATTTGGATACGGGATGAGTTTTGAGTGAATTAAATAATAGGAGGTATTAGTTATAGAGGATAGGCCCACAATGATGTGATATTTATGAAGAGTGGATAAATTAGTACTTAGTTTGGATGATTTTGTAAGAATGAGGATTAAGTTTGGGTGGATGATGTAAAAAGCAATCAAAAGACTTATTTGCCCTTGTGCATTAGTTGTGCATTTTTAAACTAGATAAATCCAATAATTAACTAAATTGTTATGTAAATCCAATAATTAATTAAGCAATAAGATTTAATTGTAATTATTTTTTTTTTTTGTAAAATTTAATTTATTTATTATAAGATTTAGTTGTAATTAATTTTTATATCAAAATATTTTTTTAGATCTAGCACTAGTTAAAAAAACTTGATAAACTATTTTTATTTTTTTTAGATCTTTAGATCTTTAGCACTACTTAATTAATTATAATCTTTTTAGATCTTCGCTTTTTTTAAGATCTTTAAAGTCTAGTGCTGTAAAACAAGAAGATCTAAAAAAAATTGCATTTTTCGGACCACAATTTTTCAAATATTTTCCCATCGAACTAAAGATCTATATTAGAAGTTTAATTTGTGCAAAAGAAATAAAAAAATATTCGTCGAAGAACTTTATTTTTTTGATCCATTGGATATTGGAGAGCAACTCAATAAGCCAAAAATGTAAAAAACTAAAGTATATAATTTTACAATTTTTTTTGTATCGAATTAAAGATCTCAATTAGTTGTTTAATTTGTTCAAAAAATAAAAAAACATTATGCATGGAAGTACTTTATTTTTTTATCCGAAAGATATTGGTTAGGATAGGGAAGTAATTGGGTCTCCCCCATCACCCCGGACTATTTATGGTTAGCTTCCCACCTATCCATAATTTGTCTGCCCTAGGGGGAATAAATAATCTGAGAATTATTTAGGGGGTGTTTCACTAACAAAAGACTGTTTTTTTCCAAAAACCGAGACATGTCATTTTCTCATAATACATCACATAAAAAATCATGAAAAGCCAGTTTTTTCAAAAAACTAACTTATTAGTCCGGCCAAGAAATTAGTTCCCAAACCAAGGCAAAATGTCACATCACTCCCTCATCCGCCCTCCATATCCCGCATCTAAACCGGCCCTAAGGTGAAAAATTCAAGAAGACATCCAAAATGGGACCCTTTAAAAAAATAACTAAACGAATCTGGTTTGAGGGTGGGGATATGTATATCTATATTTATATATACAATTGTGTGTATTTATTAAAAAGTTTTTTGCTTAAATGAACAAATAAAGGAACGGTGATGTACGTACATGGTTAGATTTGTGCAAAAGAAATACGTTTTCATCATTTCATAGTCAAATCTAACGGTGTTTGGGTGGAAAGTTAATGGATGAGAAAATCTTGATATCCAAAAGCAAAAGTGGTTATTAATATTTCAAAAAAAGTATGGGAGGTCTATGTTTTTGTCAGAAACCTCATAGAAGGTCAATGAAATTTACCCACATTATTTTTCTAATGAAAACGACCTTATTCTAGCATGTGTTTTTTTTTTTTGTTTATTTAATTGGATGGCTTAGATTTCAATCCAACGGGTGGGATTTATTTTCTTCACTTCACCTAAAAACCCATTCGACGCATCCCTCGCATATCTGGGCTCTATGAAACAAAACATCGCAAACGGCTTCTAACAAAAAAGCGAAAAACAGTAAACAAGTGGAAGCATCTTCTCCGATTCAAGGTGGGACATGAAATTTTCTTTTCGAAAACAGAATTTTTTTTTGTAAACAAACACACTAAAAAATAAAAGAAAGAGATAGGGGGTGAGATGATTTTCATAGATGAGGGGGTGAGTGTGGGTGGTTTTTAAGGGGTATTATGATCATTTTTGTCATTCCGTTAACAGAGTAAGGGTGTTTTGCATTTCGAATAGATGATGGAGTGAGTATGGACGTTTTTAAAGGTTAGGGGGTGTTCATGAAAAATAGGAATAGATGAGGGGGTCTCCATGAAACTTAAATGGGGATGAAGGTGATTAAAATGGTTGCAAAAGATGAGCCTTTTTGCCATTTCATAGTGAAAGACATAAAGCTAACCGTGTTTGGATGAGAAGTTAACCAATTGGGGGTATCTTGATAAGAGTTTTAAAAACAAAGGAGGTCAGTGTTACTTCAGAAAAATAGGGGACGTCTGTGCTTTTTGTCCGAAACCTCAGGGAGGTCAGTAGAATTTACCCAAATAATAGTAATGGCAGAGATGGCCTCTTTTACCGGTTAATAAGGTAGGGTGCCAACTAGTTTTCTAAAAAAATTTAGCAACCCAGTTGTAAATGAGTGCATCAGGTGCTAAAATTCTGGTATTTCAAATCAAAAAATGAATGGTTTCGTGTATCGTTTTTCGATTTTTTTTGCACCAAATTAAAGTATTCCTCGTGTACTTTAATTCGGTGTGAAAAATTCAAAAAATAATACACGGAAACACTTAATTTTTTTATTTGAAATACCATGATTTTAGCAACTGAGTTGCTAATTTTTTTTTGGAAAACTAGGCCTAAGCAATTAGAAGAACTCTTCACCTCCAAATCTTGAAATTTCACTGATTTTAATGATCCTTTAGGGTTCATAAGGGTGGGTTTCTCACATGTATGGACGGGTAGTAGGTTTCTCATGGATGGACCGGACGGCTTTCGCGGTACTAATATGATAGCCAGGCTAGATACACATGGATGGACCAGATTGTGTGGAAGCAATCCGACGGCTGAAACTCCGTTGATAATATGATAGCAACAGCAAACAAAAATGATAGGTACACACCCCCTCAACCATTCCCCACCACACCCTTTCTCACATGTGTGGTGGGGCTCACCCGATGGGTCCCAGTGGACCCCCCACACATGTAAGAGAGGGTGTGGTGGGGAGTGGTTGAGAGGATATGTACCTATCATTGTTCAACAGCAAACGGAACGGACTCATTTTCTTTCGTCATCGAAGGTGTCATCAAAATACCTTCGACGCACCCACGCGCTAGAATAATGAGTCATCGAAGGTCGTTTTCAAAGGAAAGCTATGGCATTGGAAAAGTGAAAACTATGGGACTTACTGTATTTTCTTTCGTCATCTAAAGTTCTAATCACCTTCGACGCATCCCTCGCGCTATCTGGGTAGAAACAGAGCATCGCAAACGGCTTCTAACAACAAAGCTAAAAACTGTAAACAAGTGGAAGCATCTTCTCCGATTCAAGGTGGGACAGTGATTATGGTTACACAGCTTTTATCAATTCATTTTAGTCTTGATTAACTTAGTTTATTCTATTTACTGCAGATCCTGGTTAACAAATATGTCATTGTCTCCGAAAAGCGAGTCGATTGAGATCAGGGAGGTTTGGATGGGCAATCTCGGAGAGGAGTTTGCTTTGATTCTCGAAATGGTTAGTGAGTTTCCTTTTATAGCAATAGATACAGCGTACCCAGGTGTTGTTATTCGTCCGGTTGGGGCTTTCAAGAATGTGAATGAATATAACTATCAGACTTTGAAGGAGAATGTTGATATGTCGAAGCTGGTTCAATTGGGTTTTACTTTTTCTGACGGAAAAGGGAACTTACCAACTTGTGGAACTGGTAAGTATTGCATTTGGCAGTTCAATTTTCGAGAATTTAATGCCAGTGAAGATATTTCCGCCACCGACTCTATTGACTTGTTGAGGCAGAGTGGCATTGATTTCAAGAAGAATAATGAGATGGGTATTGACGTGAATAGCTTTGGCGAGCTTTTGATGTCTTCTGGGATTGTCTTGAATGATGATGTGCATTTCGTTGCATTTCACGGTGGGTATGATTTTGGGTATTTGCTTAAGCTACTGACTGGCAGAGATTTGCCCGATACGCAAGAAGGCTTCTTTGATTTGATCAAAACCTTTTTCCCAATTGTGTACGATATCAAGCACTTGATGAAGTTTTGCAATGGCCTTTATGGTGGGTTGAACAAGGTTGCTGAGCTTTTGGATGTTGAGAGGATTGGCATTTGTCATCAAGCGGGTTCAGATAGCTTGCTCGCGTCTTGCATATTTAAGAAGCTGAAAGACAACTTCTTTAATGGTTCCACAGAGACATATGCGGGTGTTATATTCGGCCTTGGGGTCGAGAATGGAGGTGAAAATTAATGATTGACAAGTGTTTGAATGCTTGACTTATCAGTTAGGCATGAGAATTTCCTTTTCCACAATTGGTTGTTCTGCTCTGTTTCTGTTTGTTGCTTTTCCTTTTTCCCCTGTTGTGTGTAAACTTTGGCCCAGTATGGTGGTTGTAGCTTCGTTCAATAAATTATTGCAGTTAGCATTTCAATGATAATCTTTGTAGTTTCTCATGCTTCGCTCTCTGTCTAGCTCACTCTGTTTTATTCACTCTGTTTTATTCCTATGGAGGATTTTGCTAAAGCTTGGAATAGCACGGGTTTGATGGTAACAAAAAGAAACATAAGACGAAAATGTTCTAACAGTCTAATTCATTTAGGCAGAGCAATCCTCAAAAGGAGGAAGTGATTCATATTCTCCACTTTCTGTAAGTCATTTGGCGCTTCCTTGTTTTTAGATTTGCAATACAATTCTCTCTCATAGACGTGCGCGCACACACGCTCACACATACACATGAATAATTATTAACTGCACACTAAGGCCTCATTTGGGTGAATTGAAAAAACTGGTTTTTTGGTTTTTTTTTGGTTTTTTTGGTTTTGTCCTTATTCAATTTTTTTTTGCATTTGTTAGTTTTCGGTCGATTTGTTGTGGTTTCTTGGCTTCTCTCTACGAGAGAAATCTAAAAAGTATAAAATTATTAGTCAAACTTAAAGTTTTGTGAATAAAGACGAAAAATAAACCAAAATGGTTTTTTTAGCCAAAGAAAGGCCATGTTCCACTAACAAAAAACAATTAGTGGAACATGGCCTAAGCTATTGTAGGCTATATTATTGGACCAATAGTTATCCGTTCAAATCGTTGGGATTTGGTCGCTGGATGAACTGGTTACATTGAAATATAGGCTTAATCCCTGTGGATTTTTTCGAGTTGACAGCCTACCACTTTCACTAATAACCTTTTTTCGAGTTGAAATATAGGCAATGTTCAAGATTTTATGAGTTTAATCACATCTATAAGGGAACACCGAGTCTTCGTCTGATACTTTCAATGATAATCTTTGTAGTTTCTCATGCTTCGCTCTCTGTCTAGCTCACTCTGTTTTATTCCTTCCTATGGAGGATTCTGCTAAAGCAATCCTCAAAAGGAGGAAGTTCTCCAGTTTGTGTAAGTCATTTGCTGCTTCCTTGTTTTTAGATTTGCAAAACAATTCTCTCTCATAGACGCGAGCGGCGAGCGCGCACACACACACGCACACACATACACTAATAAATTTTGTAGCGCTAGGACATAAACAATGTTCAAAATTTATAAAGGGGACCCCGTGGATGCCAATTATGTAGCCACATAAATGTGTCCTGCCCATTTCCAACAATATGCTTAACGAAATGTTGCCCCACATCTCAACTCTCCCGAGTGGGAGCTTCTCTCTCTAAAATGAGAGCAATTTAGGGTTTTATCCCTACCCCCTTCTACAGCCGCCACAGCCACCCCCTTCCTCCCTCCTCCACCACCACCACCCCCTCTTTTCCCCCTCTCTCTTCTCCTCCACCGCTAGCCTCAACCTCCTCCCGTCCTCCCTCTCCTGGCTCTGTTTGGGGGGGGTGAGGCTCCGCCTCTTGGCCCACCTCCCCCCGTTTTCCCTTTGCTCGCCGCCCTACCCTCATCACCTCGCCTTTTCTGCTCCAGATCTGGTATCCCTTCACCCCGCCGCCCGTAACATTCCCACCTCTCATCCCCACCACGATACCCTTCAGCCGCCGCCCTTTCCACCGTCGTTTCCTTCTCTCCCCGCCGTTATGGTACAGATCTGACGTGCGATGATGCTAGGGCGACTCGAGCCACCTCCGGCGAATAAGGCTCCTATTACCGAAGGCGGCGGCAATGGAGTCCAGAGCTTGTTTTGTCAGCCGGAGAAGCGACTCATCTTCACTCGGTGTAACTCGACTCGGGTGACTCAACTGATGGGTTTTCCCGAGTTAGCTCAGTTGTACCGGGTTTGATTAGTTCGTAGTTTAGCTTTCATTTACCTCAGTTTGCTTTGATGTTTGAGCTTCAATTTGCGATTATGTTTAGTCGTATTTGTCTGGTTTGTTTCTTGTTTGTGCTTGCTCGATCGGGGACTGGAAGTCATGGCCGCCGTGGACGCGGGGGGCCGCCTATGCCCAATGAGGCATACCCGCGCCCAGAGCCTCGCGTGACAGCGGAGGTTCTCGTTTTTTTATCCACTCACGGCGGCGTTGGGATGGCTGTACGGTGGAGGTTTTTTCATCGCCAGTGGTTGACGGCGTTAAGCCTTTTGTGATTTTCTAGTCTCTGGTTTAGCTTCCGATTGCTAGTGCTGTAATGTTTTTTAGGGATTGAGCTGGGTTCCCTCTGTGGGTTCTCTTCTGCTGACTTTTGAAAGGATTCATCGTCCCGTCCCCAGAAAGGTGGGATGCGGATCTTTTTGTGGTGGCGTGTATTAGCTAATGCCGTGCTTGTTTCATCTGTTAGTAGATTTGGTTTCATTCCTATTTTGATGTAATCCGTGCCGAATGACTGTGATATGAAATTTCTTGACGTGTTTCAAAAAAAAAAAAATCTACTATGAACCAAAGTGAGACTATTAGTTACTGTATTACGGTATCTCCTACGACGATTATTAGTTCACGTCGCTGCGTTTGGGTTTCCCCCTTTCTGTTAATCTCTGTCTTACTCTCAGAAACTGAGAAAGGACCAAATTCAACCTGGGGAACAAAATCAGCTGCGAGATGGACCGATTTGGGAGCAAAATAAGCTGTTGCGATATGGAACAAAAGAGAGGGAGAAAAGGGAATAAATCAAGAACGAAACGACGCCGTTTGGTCCGAAAAAGTTGCTGCCAGCCCCTAAAACGACCTCGTTTTGGGACTCCCTCTCTCTGGGCCCAAGACGATCTCGTTTTGGAACTCCTCTCTCTCTCTCTCTCTCTCTCTCTCTCTTCTTTTTCTTCTCTTCCCATCTCTCAACGGTCCACAAGTCGAAGATCTGGCCTCCGTTTCTCCGATTCAAGGTCAGACATGATCTGCACTCCCTACTTTTTCCCCGATTTCAGTTACACAGCTTTTGTCAATTCCTTTTAGTTTCGACCATGATTGACAAAACACTTGATTAAACTTAGTTTATTCTATTACTGCAGATCCGGTTGAATTCGGAGGAACAATTACATGTTTGTTTTGTGCTTCAGAATCACTTTTCTGATATACGTTTGATATCACTCGTACGAGGTTTGTTTTCTTCTGGGTAAAAGATTAGTTTTACCAAACACCCAAGAAACAAATTTTAATTTCTGGAAAGGTATTACTGCTATTTTACTGTTTCTGAGAAGTGTTGTGGAAAACTTAGTCTGAAAGTGTAAACGATCAAGGCCAAAGCCCAAAATTGGTTAAGAAATATGTCATTGTTGCCGAAAAGCGAGTCGATTGAGATCAGGGAGGTTTGGGAGGGTAATGTGGAGGAAGAGTTCGCTTTGATTTGTGAAGTAATTGATGATTTTCCTTATGTAGCAATGGATACAGAGTTTCCAGGCGTTGTTATTCGTCCCGTTGGGGCTTTCAAGAATATAAATGAATACAACTATCAGACTTTGAAGGAAAATGTTGATATGTTGAAGCTAATTCAGTTGGGTGTCACTTTGTCTGATGGACAAGGGAACTTACCAACTTGCGGAACTGATAAGTATTGCATTTGGCAGTTCAATTTTCGGGAATTTAATGTCAGTGAAGATATTTCCGCCCATGATTCTATTGAGTTGTTGAGGCAATGTGGCATTGATTTCCAGAAGAATAATGAGATGGGTATTGATGTGAATCGCTTTGGTGAGCTTTTGATGTCTTCTGGTATTGTCTTGAATGATGATGTGCATTGGGTTACATTTCACAGTGGGTATGATTTTGGGTATTTGCTTAAGCTATTGACTCGCAGGAATTTGCCCGATACGCAAGAAGGATTCTTTGATCTGATCAATACTTATTTCCCAGTTGTTTACGATGTCAAGCACTTGATGAAGTTTTGCAATAGCCTTCATGGTGGGTTGAACAAGCTTGCTGAGCTTTTGGAAGTTGAGAGGATTGGCATTTGTCATCAAGCGGGTTCAGATAGTTTACTCACTTCTTGCGCATTTAAGAAGTTGAGAGACCACTTCTTTAATGGATCCACAGAGAAATATGCAGGTGTTCTATATGGCCTTGGGGTCGAGAATGGAGGTGAAAATAAATGATTGACAAGTGTTTGAATGCTTGATTAATCAGTTAGGCATGAGAATTTCCTTTTTCATCTGTACACAATTGGCAAATAGTTGTTCTTAGGTTCTGTTTGTTGCTTCCTTTTATTCGATCTTGTGTGTAACCCAGTGTGGTGGTTGTAGCTTGGTTCAGTAAATTACTGCGGCTAGCATTTCAATGATAATCTTTTTAGTTTCAGACCTTCTGTCTAGTTGCTTATCATAGGATTTCTAGTTGTTGGCGACTGCCTTGTATTAATCAATTTGTTCAAAGGCACAGTTTGGCTTGGCTTGATGTGAGGTGTCCAAACAATGTTTTAAGGCTTTTGAACTCGTGCTGTTCTACACAAATATGTGGTTATTGTCGAACTCTCTCATGCTTTGCTCTCTGTTTAGCTCACTCTGTTTGATCCCTATGGGTTTAATGTTAACAAAAAGAAACGCAAGACGAAAATATTCTAACAGTCTACTTCAATTAGGCAGAGCAATCCTCGAAACGAGGAAGTGATTTATATTCTCCTGCTAGTGTAAGTCATTTGGTGCTTCCTTGTTTTTAGATTTGCAAAACTCTCTTTGGACCAATAGTTATCCGTTCAAATCATTGGAATTTGGCTGCAGAGGTATACTTCTGATGTTTGATTCAATAACTGGTTGCTGAATGAACTGATAAAATTGAAATATAGGCTTAATCCCTGTGGATTTTTTTATAGATGACTGCCTACCACTTTCACTAATAACCTTTGTAGTGCTAGGACGTGCGCAATGTTCAAGATTTTATGAGTTTAATCACATCTATAAGGGAGCACCGAGTCTTTGTCTGATACTGGTTTGAATTTTATAAAGATTACTCCAAATCTTCCCATATCACAGCGCATGTGCAGAAAATTTATATAGCTCTAGTTGATACTAAATAAGTTATTCTTTTGTGTAAAAAGAATTTTGGCTTAGAACTATGTTCAAAGAAATTCTCTATTGTTGTCTTGCGTGACTTGTTTAAAGAAGCTTTTCCCAGATTAGGAGTTGTTTGCTGAACTGAACCAACAGTCTTGTCTTTAACAACGTAACTAATGAAGCATGTGATCGAGCAATAAATGTTTTCTCATGGTGCAAAGACCATGGCTTCATTAACTGATTGTTGCGTGTTGTCAAACTGGATGGGATTTGTTGATTAGCGTAAACTGTGGAACTGTAAATACTTTGAAGCTGTGATATTGAAGAAAATTTACTTTCTCTAAGCAAGGTTTTAGTTGTCAGTACAGTTGTATCATTATCGACATTGAAAGATATGAGGCACGGCACTACACCATTCTGTGGTGCCCGTCATCAAATATCCTAATTGTGAGCAATTTCCTGCAGAACAAGTAGCAATAGTACATGATCTGCTTCTACTTTGATTTGAATTCTGAGAACAGAGAAAGGTTCCCTTCTCTGTGAGCATGTCTCTCCACATTTTGGCAAACATGGCCAATAAAGCTTTTTCTTGGCTTCACACAATCTTAAATAGGTTGAACGTTCTGCAACCTATAGTCACCCCACTGGACAAGCACTGGAAAAGTAACTAGAATTGGCTTAGAACATATTCCGTAGATGATCACCCCTAGCGAAGGGACAACTGAGGACTATTTTATTTGGCTCTAGAAGACTTGCAAGACTCCTGGATTATAAATAAAGATAGGCCCATATTGAAGTTAAGTCACTAAAAGTGGTTTGAACCTTAGGTTGAAGTAACAGTGGGATGGTTGATATTAAATTGCTTTATTTTTTGGTTTAGTGTAGTTGATTTCAAAGTAAGAGTTACATTCTAGTCCCTTTGTGATCAAGGACACCAATTCTCAAGAGACGCTCGGGACCTTCTTTTTTCACTGAGCAGAACTGCCAGTAAAAGGCGGCGACTGGCGATGTTCTTGTTTTTGATATATGCATGTTACATCACTCTTTGCGTCTTCTCTATTAACGTATCTAATACTGAGGTTTATGCTTCTTTCTGCCCCATTGTTAAGTAGGAGTAGTTATTACCCCGTTGTTGATGTGGTAATATGGGCATTTGGAACATTGATTTGTGCTGTATAGTTTATGCTCTTCTGTTTGGAGAGTGTTTTCGTGTGTGTATGTGGATACTTCAGAATACTGACAGTGCTCTCTTACCTCCTAATGAAAAAGTAGTTATATCAATCATCTGGTCATAGAATTTCTTTAGTATTTTCCATCATGAAAGCTTTGCATTTTCATTTCTGTAGCTGACTAAACGTATTAATGCACATCGCTTATCTGTGACATTTAGGACATCGATTAAGAAGTCAGTTAGTACTAGCTGTGATTAACATTAATCTTCTCGAGATGCTTCTTTGAAAACATTATCAGATTTGCATCTGATTGACAATGAAACAAGTAGTCTTTCATGGAGATTTTTGCTTGAAGTTTATGTTGAGATGCCATTTGGAGAGAACTGCTATTTCTCTTCCAAGGTTATGCAACAGGGTGATTCTCATCAGTTCTTCGTGTCAAGTCCATCTCTTGCTGATACAGTAAATACCGTTTTCCTCCTGCTACAATATCACCATGCTGACCTGTTCGGCTTTGGAAGAAAGCGTTGTACTTTGTGATGTGTTGCTATATTGAACACTGTTTAAGACAGTTTTAGAATCTCAGCAGTAGGTGATCAGTACTTTTCTTCCCCTTCCATTTTGTTTCATTTAATTAGATAAGAATGCTGAGGAATCTTAGTTGAGTGATTCCATGCCCAAATAAAACTCGAATTATTTTCATGAAAGTTCAAAGGACAAAAGTCCTGTTCCTATGTTTATAGTGCGCTGACTTTTTATCTCGCTAACTCTACCTAGGATTTATTTACATGTTAGTTTCCTGTGAATGATATATAAGCCTTGAAATCTCGTAATCCTTCCATCTCTGATGACTTGCTATGCATTTCCCTTTAGTTTCCCTTGAAATGTCAGGATCTGTCACCTGAAATTGAACCCAAGGCTACAATAGTGTGAGTACAACCTCAAATTTCACAGATAACACCACAATGAATTGCAGTTTTGCTACTCAATTCGGCTTCTTTAAGCTGGTCCGGATTCCTGAAGCTGAAGTAATTCCAGGGAGTGATCATCTATTTACTGGGTTGCATTATATGTATAATGTAACACATCTTTTTTAGTTTCTCATTATATGTATAATGTAACTTTCATATCACTTGACAAAAAAACGATAAGTTCTTTCTGTTTTTGGTTTTCTGCAAAATTAAGAGACTTCTACAATGGTGAACTGAAATAGGATGTGAAAACCTGCTGTTGTGAATGGAGCCTCTAAACTAAGAGAATAAATTATTTTCACCGCAGGTGGAAAAGTTGCGGGCCAGACTATGCGTTTATTGTTGATCTGAATCGTTCATCTCCTAGGACCTACAAAGTACTATATCTCCTCAAAAAATCAGCTTGGTCGACAATTGATAAGTACTATATAAAAACGTGATTTTTGTTTTGTAAATATAAGGTTATGGACCGTTTAACTTCATAAGTATTGACAGAATCAGACCGTCTAATTTATAAACTAAAATTCAAATTTTGTTATACATATCGATGTCCGATCAAACTAATATTTTTGCATGAACATACTACTTCGCGAGCTCTACAAGATAAACTGTTCTAATTATAACAATAAATTCACCGTGGGGTCGACCTTTTTCACCAGCGGTGGATATACTCCCTCCATCCCAAAATTTTTGTCTTGCCCACAAAACGAGGACTTGAAAATAATACAAAATAATTACAATATTTTTAACAAGTTATTAGATATCAACGAGTACTTTTAATTTATGGAAAAAATGTTTGAAAATTTTCTTTTAAAAGACTTGTTATTTTTAGGTCCTCGTTTTACAGACTAGACAAAAAAATTGGGAGGGATAAAGTAATTTATTCTCATTATACTCCGGTGAACATACTTTTTGCTACACAGAGCGTTCGCCGTTATCTTTATTTACGGACGTCATATGTGATCTGGGCCATGTGTTCGTGCTGCTGAAAACATTTATTTTTGGGATCCGAGATAATTTGAAACACGTTATGATCACGTTAATTACTTTTTACCTTTTAGTGTGGACAAAAATCATCAAGAACAATACTAAAGCATATTCGCACTCCTAAAAATATAGAAAAATAAATTGGGCCAGATTGGCGAGGTATTAGTAGGCCAGAAAGGCAGGGTTGGGCTGGATTGGGCTGGGCTGGACCATCACTTTTATCTATGTGGCACACATAAACCATGAGGGCACAATAATGGACATAGGAAAAAAATTCAAAATACCCACAAACTTTGACCTCAATATAAAAAAGAGAGTTTTGTGGGCCGGTCCTGCCAACAAGTATCATACCTTGCAAGGTCCGGAACAAATATGTTTGCCCAGCCCAATAGCTTGTAAGGTCCTGCACATAAGTTTTACCCTCTTTCTTCCGAAAATACCCTCTAGCCCATCATTTCACATTTCCATGTTCTATCCGTCCCATCTCTCTCTCCACCCACCCCACCTAAACCCCAGGGTACCCTATGAAAGTGCCTAAACCTAAACCTAAATCCTAGGGTACCCTATAAAAGTGCCTAAAATCCTAGGGTACCCTATGAAAGTGCCTAAAATCTTAGGGTACCCTATGAAAGTACCTAAACCACTAAAAAACCTATAATAGGAAAGTGCACCCTAAACCTAAACCCTAGGGTACCCTATGAAAATGCCTAAAATCTAAATGTACTGTCTAAATTCTAAATGTACGGTCTAAATTCTAAATATACAGTCTAAATTCTAAAATGTACGGTCTAAATTCTAAATATACGGTCTAAATTCTAAAATGTACGGTCTAAATTCTTCTAAAATGTACAGTCTAAATTCTAAAATGTACAGTCTAAATTCTAAAATGTACATTCTAAATTTAGGGTACCTTAAACTGTAGGGTACCCTAAACTGTAGGGTACACTAAATTCTAAATATACAGTCTAAATTCTTAAATGTACGGTTTAAATTCTAAAATGTACGGTCTAAATTCTAAAATGTACATTCTAAATTTAGGGTACCCTAAACTGTAGGGTGCCCTAAATTCTTAAATGTACGGTCTAAATTCTAAAATGTACGGTCTAAATTCTAAAATATACATTCTAAATTTAGGGTACCCTAAACTGTAGGGTACCCTAAACTGTAGGGTGCCCTATGAAAGTGTTTAAAATTCTAGGGTACCCTATGAAAGTGCCTAAATGGTTAGTAAAAACAAAGAGTAACGACGATGAGGATGGGCAAAAAAGTAAAATCTCCAACCATATTTGTACCCCAGGACCTCTCCAGCAATAAATATTAGCCCAGGACCCAGTGGGCCAAAATTCCAAATAATAGGACCTACCAATAGATTTCTATATAAAGAATACTCCCAAACTTTCATTTTTTTCGTCCATACTCCTAAACTTCAATTCCTAAACTTCAATTCTGTCATCAAAGTTACCCCCACTTTCTGCATCGGTGAACTCACTAACGGGAAACGCTGAGTTGGAGCTTAACGGATCCCAAAAACCGTTAAGTGGCCCAAAACGACGTCGTTTTGAGTCATTTTTTTTTATAAATGATCTCCTTCCTCCCCCAATTCTCACAAGGAAGAGAGAGAGAGAGAGAGAGGTGTTACAGGTGGAGTCCGGCAACCACCACCTCTTGTTGAGAAAATTCACGGGAAAAACAATAGGGAAAATTCCTTCCCACAAACCCACGATTTGTTTGCCGATTAGGTCAATCAAAAAGAGATGAAGATTTTGAAGAAGATGTGTAGAGTCTAGAGAATGGGAGATCAATTAAAAGCCAAGGACTCATCTGGTCCTAGAATCATCAGCTCCTGTTAACATTACTCTACTTACCAGATAAGCTCTAAACGCTGACTGAAACTTCACCGCCGCCACTTTCCGGCGCCATTGTTCACTCATTCCAAAAACCCAAAACGTCTAAAACGACGTCGTTTTGGACATTTTAACGGTTTTTGTTCATCCTACAATCAATTTATAAAATTGAACAAGTTGAATTTCAGCTTGAGTTCTTGAACATTTTTTATCACCGCAAAATAAAATGTTCAAGATGCACATTTCAAGGAGTGGCAAAGGAAAAATACAAAACTATGATACTGTAATTGGAGTAATGGGTATATAATATGTTGTCATAATGGTAGTTATTTGAAAAATCCATTTTGGTAATCAATTTGACAATTCTTTGTTTTTAAGTCTGAAAGCAAAAATATGACAATATTTGTTTAGGCTTGTTATTTTCAGCTTTACAATGTTTGATTAGGCACCAACACAAAACACGACGCAACACGACCTAGACTGAGTTTACTTTCTCTTAGACGGGCCAATAGACACACAACGAAATATAGTTGGCATGAAAATAAATTAAGCCAATTTGATTTGACACGTATATGAGAAAGTAAACTCCTTTACCACTACGCTACACCGTAACGTCTTATGGACATTAAGTTAATGTCTCTACTCCTTAATTAAGGTTAATAATAAACTGTTTGGGTTAAAATATGTACTTGATCAATTAAAAATTATATGAAGCAAACCACTTTTCAGCACTAGGTGGTCATAGGAAAACAACAATTTATAAAGTCCACAAAAGCATTATTTCGTGGAGTGTTTGTCCACAAAAGCATTATTTATAAAGTCGCACACTAGTAGACAAAATGTCTCCCTCCGTCCTAAATCGTTGTTTTTGCTTTGAAAATCTTACTCCCTCCATCCCTTTTTAAATAATACTCTTGGGAATGTGTATTTTTGTAGTCGTTAAAAAATTCACTTCCGTAGCATGTTTTTAAATTTTTTTGCACCATTGATATAAAAAAATTAAAAAATTATATAAAAAAATATGTTTTTTAGGGGTTTGAAATTGCATGTATTCCAATAGGAATCACTTAAAAAGAGACGAAGGGGGAGTACTTTTTATGAATAATACATAATTGTATCCATAAAAGAAAAGACGTACCAAATATTCTTGGTTAAAATTTTAAATTCACCATTTATTTTGAGACAACCAAAAAAAAAAAGAAGAGGGAACAACAATTTTAGACGGATGAAATATACTCCCTCCGTCTCAAGATGTTTGGCCTACTTTTAAATTTCAACATTTTATGTACAATACACACTGTTACCCAAAACTTTTAACTTTTTAAATTTGCCCTTCATTAGTTGACTCTAATAAAATAGGAGTTAATCGAGTTTTGAATTTAAATTGTTTTCTGGAAAGCGGAAAATCTTGCCGCCAGTGTAAACAGAGAACTTTTCAAAATTTTAAAACGCACTTTAAACTTTAAAATTTTCAATTATTCTTCTTTTAGTCTTATTGTTTTGATTGTTTAAAGCATCTCAAGGGTAGAAATGTAATTTACTAACTCTTTCCTTTGCTAAAAATTTTAAATTGACCCTATGTTTTCGGACAACCAAAAAATGAAAGTATGCCAAACTTTTTGGGACGGAGGGAGTATGTTTATTTATTTATTTTTAATATGTAATTTTTTAGGATCAGAAAAGACATATACGAGATCAGTGCTGACTTAAGATCGAGCCTTAAGATGAAGGAAAAGTGACGAATAAAATACAATTTATTTTATTTGTAAACAGGTGAAAGATACTTATTTTTAGTCCAAATAGAATATCATATATTGATCAGAAGAGCATATGGGGGTGTTTGACAAATAAGGGTTTGCATTCTAGGTAGGTACTGACAAACAAACCGGGTGGGTTGATGGTCCCAAATTTAATTTGAAAACTTAACAAGAGATATAAATCAAATTCGACCGTGGCTTGTTTATGAGACGAATCGTTCTCGTATGGGTTTTAATCTACCCTATTAAAACCGAACTCAAGTTTCTTGAATTTTTTTTATAGTATATCATCGTTTGAACGAATTGAGCAGTAACTTGTTCAAGTTTGGTTTGAAAACTTAACGAGCATTAAAAATATGTTGAAGCTTGGTTTGTTTATCTCGAATGATTTTTTAACGACCTAACTGGAGCAGTTTGGTTTGTTTATTAACCCTAATTCTAGATGTGTAACCACAAAATCTAAAATAAATTATGGGCCCATTTGGAAGCCTATTATTTTTTTAGCATTTAGAATTATGAATTGTAGATTTTTTATTGTGATTAAAGTAGATTATTAATAGATTTTACAACAAGGTAGTGTTTGAGGGCAATCATCAAAATATATAATGCGAGGTTTTTTCACCTATAATGAGAGGTTTTTTCACCCACAATGCAAAATGAGAATGTAAAAGTACCCATGACTGATTTATCAGATTGTGCATCTATTTTGTGGTTTGGAGAATACATTATAAAAAAAACATATTGTGAAATAGAGCTGCCACTTATAATTACTCCGTACTCCATTTGAGCCTTGCGTCTCTCTCTCTCTAGAGGCTGGGTCCTCTCTTCCTAGGGTTTTACTTCCCTCCTTTACTCTACTAGGCGGCTGGCCATGGAGCTTGGGTTTTTCCGGGGAAGCGGCTGTATTGTAAGCTCATGTACACTCGGTGACTCAGTGGTGTGACTCAGTGAGGCGACTCGGTGACTCATGGTGTGACTCAGTGAGCGGCTCAGTGGGTGAAATCAGTGAAGCATCTCAGTGTTTTCTTGGGTTTCTTTTAGCTGGTTTTAGTTCCTGTTTTTTACTAGTAGCTTTTAGTTGTTGATTACATCTGCGTGTTATTGTGTTATGGTTTGAGCTGGGAATTTGTTTGGGATTCTCTACCACTATCACTTGATAGGATTCATCATCCCCGTCCCTTAAGTGTCGGGTCTGTCTTGGCAGGTGTGTCCGAGAGCCGGTGGCCCTGTTAGCCTTTTGCCGTGCTCATTTTATTTGTTAGTAGTTTTGGCTTCATTCCTGTCCTTTGATGTAATCGGTGCCGGATGGCTTTATAAATGATAGGATGACATTTTCAAAAAAAAAACAAGCACAATGGAAACTGCAAAAGATAGAGATTTCCACACCCCTTTTTTGATAAGTGCTTCCTTTTTTTTTGTCTTTAATTGAAAATTTAACTTAATTTAATTTCACTGAAAGACAAAAAAGAGGAATGCACTTATAAAAAAAAAAAAGGTGTAAAAATCATTTCCCAACAGCAAAATCCAAAATGGATAATGCAGCTCCCAAAATGGATAATGAATTGCAAAATCCAAAAAATCTCCTTTTGGATTCTGATTATACTTCAGGTCACAAAATCATTCTTTAAGATCAACTCTTCACATAGAATCGTTTAAACACTCCTACGAATTTCATTAAAATTTTCAATTTTATAATCTACAATTTGCAATTCAAATTTTAAAAGATAATTAGCTCACAAGTCACAAGTACCCCATAGTATATCAAAATAGTAGTAATATCAAGTGGTAAGAAGAGACAGCTGAAGTTTCATTTAAGTCTTTACCCGTACCCGACGTCTTTTCCTATGTAATGGCAATAACACAGTTAATAAATTTTCTTAATATTGACCAAAAAGAAAATAAAAATGGTAAGAAGAGAAAAATAGAAACCCGACATATCAAGTACTCCCTCCGTCCCAAATTGGATGTTCATTTTTGAAACCCGTGCTATTTTCAATCGCTTATATCTTTCAATATGAATCTCTAAAAATATTCAATATGGATCTTGTTTGATAGTTCTCGACGACTTCTATAATAAAAAAATGTTCATAATTACGAAAAACATCATAAAATAAAAGATATAACAATCGAAAAATGGCACGAGTTTCAAAAATGAACATCCAATTTGGGACGGAGGGAGTAATTAATTTGAAAATAGCAATATTACGACAACCAAGTCGGCCCAAATAATACTCCAACCCAACTGGCCCACACAAGACCACAAACTACAAAGCCTCTTTCAACTTTCTACGCATCCACCACGAACCAGTTCGTGACTCGCTCCTCCCGAGTCCCGCCCTCTGTCTGTCGCTCTCTCTCTCTCCACCGTCACACCACCGCCGGCAACCGTATCGCCTCCTCCGGCCAAATCAGGTACTCTCTCTCCTCTTCCATCCATTTAATTCACAGTAACACGAAAAAACCACGACCATTTCCGTACCCCACAGTCCACGGCCAGACCCTGATCCGTTAACCCGGATCATGGCAAGACCTCCCCTACTCATCATCCTAGGGTTTCTCTTCCATTTCTTTCTCTCTTGCTCTGCTGCTTGTCTCAACTCCAACACTTCTCTAATCAATTTCGAATCTGACTTCGTCATGCTCCAACACCAACTCAGAGGTGTTTTCCAGTTGATCGACGATTGTTCCTTTAGGGTTACCCAATTCGACATGCTCCAAGGCTCCGATGTGCGCTGGTGGGGCTCGATCGGTGACGATTTCGCTAATTTAACCAACGGATTCGTCATTTCTGATATGAAACTCGATAGGACTTACAGAAATGATAGTTTTTTTGTGAATTTGATGAGCAGTGTGACCTGGGATCAGATCAGGGTGGTTTCCGTTTGGGACGTACCTACTGCGTCTGACTTTGGGTATGTTGTGCTGGTAAACAATGCTAGAAATGGGTCTGGGTCTGGGTCTGGGTTGGACGATTTTTCCCCCTCTCCTTCGCCGGATGTTGGCGGAGCGGGGAACAACTCGAGTTTTAGGGTTTATAAGGAGCCTACAATGTTTGAGAATTGTAAAGTGTTGTCGTCAACTTTTAGGGTTAGGTGGACATTGGAGATGGAGGAGGGTTTGATTGATATTGGGTTGGAGGCTGCCACAGGGATTCAGAATTACATTGCCTTTGGTTGGGCAAATCCGAATTCTACTTCCAAGCCTATGCTTGGTGCTGATGTAACAGTGACAGGGTTCACGGAGGATAATGGTATGCCATTTGCTGACGATTTTTACATCAGTCAGTATACTGAGTGTGTGAAAGATGAAGATGGCAATGTTCAGGGGGTGTGTCCTGACACGATGTACGAGGGATCAAGTGCAGCCAATAATTCAGTGAACAACTCCGGGTTGGTTTATGGGCATAGGAAAGATGGGGTATCGTTCATTAGGTATCAGAGGCCATTGACTTCAAATGACACGAAGTATGATATACCTGTGAATCCTTTGGATAACATGACTGTGATTTGGGCCATGGGTTTGCTTAAGCCACCGGATAGTCTTCACCCTTACTATGTCCCCGAATACCATGGCGTGACTTACGGGTATTTGACGCTTAATGTTTCGGATCGCGTGAATGATTGCTTAGGACCATTGGATGCTGAGGATAAGGACGATCAAGATCTCATCACCTCAGATAGAAATTCACCGCTCGTTGTTACTGCGGGCCCTGCTGTGTATTATCCGAATCCCCCTAATCCTTCTAAAGTTATTTACATTAACAAGAAAGAGGCTCCTGTTTTGAGGGTAGAAAGGGGGGTTCCTGTGAAGTTCTCAATACAAGCGGGTCATGATGTTGCATTTTATGTTACTTCTGACCCGCTTGGTGGAAATGCGACTCTTAGAAATATGTCTGAGACTATTTATGCTGGGGGAGCAGCAGCTGAAGGAGTCCCAGCCAGCCCTACGGTACTAGTTTGGGCACCAGACCGAAATACCCCTGATCAAGTTTACTATCAGTCGGTGTTTGCAGAGAAAATGGGCTGGAAAATTCAAGTGGTCGATGGGGGTTTATCAGATATGTATAATAACAGTGTCGTCTTAGATGACCAGCAAGTCACTTTATTTTGGACACTCTCACAAAACTCAGTATCTTTTGCAGCTAGGGGTGAGAAAAAGAGTAATTATCTAGCAATAGGGTTTGGAAGTGGAATGGTAAATAGCTTTGCTTATGTGGGTTGGGTTGATGATAATGGCAAGGGGAACATTAATACCTATTGGATTGATGCACGGGAAGCCTCTGGAATACATCCGACGAATGAGAACTTGACCTATGTAAGATGTAGATCAGAAAATGGAATCATGACTTTGGAGTTCACTCGTCCATTGAATCCATCATGCCATGGGGGTGAAAGGCCTGAATGCAAAAATATTATTGACCCCACAACCCCTCTGAAAATTATTTGGGCCATGGGTGCAAGATGGTCTGACAATTTAAGTGAGAGTAACATGCATTCTGCAGCGAGTAGTAGGCCAGTTAGGGTGTTTCTGAAGCGTGGCTCAGCAGAAGCAATGGAGGATTTACGTCCTGTATTGGCAGTACACGGATTTATGATGTTTCTTGCTTGGGGAATTTTACTTCCGGGTGGAATATTAGCAGCTAGATACTTGAAACACGTTAAGGGTGATGGGTGGTACCAGCTTCATGTCTACTTGCAGTATTCCGGACTAGCAATTGTTTTACTTGGGTTTCTATTTGCTGTAGCTGAGCTCCAGGGCCTCCATTTCGACTCACTACATGTTAAGTTTGGAATGGCCGCTATATTGTTGGCTTGTGTACAACCGGTGAATGCTTACATGAGACCTAAAAAACCCACCAACGGGGAGGAGGTTTCCTCGAAAAGGCTTGTTTGGGAGTACGCTCATTTCATCACCGGAAGATCTGCCATTGTTGTTGGGTTCGTTGCTCTTGTTACAGGAATGAAGCATTTAGGGGAGAGATATGGTGGTGAAAACGTTCATGGGCTCTATTGGGCCTTGATAGGTTGGTTTATTGTTGGTGCTTTGATGGTGTTATATTTGGAGCATTGCGAAAAGAAGAGGAGGAGGGATAGGGCTTTCGGAAGAAGTGATTGGGTGTTGGGTAATACCGAGGAGGAGGATACTGATCTTTTGAGCCGTAGTCGGCCATTTGCAGAAAAAGAGTTGGATTCATCTGATAGAATGGAAGTTCAGCTAGAACCCATGAGCAGATAGGGATCTTTGTTTTGAATTTTCTTTTGATATATAGTTTGTTAATGTAATTTCAACAGTTTTGAGATTCTTTTTATTTGGCTTATACAGGAGGTAGTGATTTTAAGTGCTTGAAAGGTTTGAGCTTTCAGCTGCCCCAATCACTATGTTTGCCTCCAACGTTAGTTCTGGAAAAAACTGTCCTACATCTATTTTGTATACTGGATACATTTCGTTACATGGTTGGACTCTCTCTCTCTGTGCTGTTTGGTACGGTTTATTTTGATCCCACAAATAGCAGATAACCATCGCATAGACATTTCACCCGTAAATTTCATGGACGAGTTACCTTTTTCTCAGTATTGTGTACATTTTTGGCATTGGAGTTGAGAATTTTCTTCTACAATCATGGACAAAATATATGTTGCCCCATGTAACTAAAGCAACATAATTTCAGCTTTTCGTTGTTTTATTTATAATTGTGATGCTGGCGAAACAGTAAACAAAATAGTTGAGTCTATTCAGAATGATTTTTTTATTTATAAGGGCAATTTTAGCGCGGAATCTGCATATTGTTTTACTTATTAAGGATGACAAGGTCACTGTACTTGGAAGTGGCTTTGGAGGCTTTCTATTCCAGAAAAAGTACAAGGGTCCAGGTTCATTTGGCTGTTTTCATGGTAAGGTTACAAATAGGCATTAGAGGTATTAATTCCAATAGTTTGTGCCCCAGATGCAACTTAGAGGTACAAGATTTGGACCATTTATACTTGTTAAATGTCCCTCCAATGTCAATATTTTGCACATTTACAGGTGGTTTTCGATCGCAATCGAGATTGGGTGAGCAGAAAATGAGTATGGTATCATCTTGGCTGCCCACTGGATGTTTGGTTTATAGGAGTGTTTTCGAACATTTGGTTATGAGGAAATAGAACTGAGTTTGAAAATGTATTGACGTTGCTCATGTCAAAGTCTATGGTGTAGTGTGCTTTTGCAGCTTTGAAATTTGTGAAAACTATATTGCGCAATAGCATGGAAGATGAAAATTTTACAAGTTTTTTGATCACGTATATTAGAAAAGATATTGGTAGGGGTTTTGGCGTCCATTCTATTGTTAATGCGTTTAATAACATGAAAGAGAGCTAAGCAATATTTAAGATGCCCCATTTTAGTAAACAGATTAAGCTAAATTTCTTCTTTTTTTTTTGGGTACTCTACGGGCATATGAAAAACATCGTGTATTATATAATTTTAGTATGCGATAGTGATTTTTTGTACATCGAATACTTATAGTGTAGTTCATTTTTGTTATTAGTATACATATTCTCCACCACGAAGTGATCTTTTAGTATGCGATAGTGAGCTTTAGTGTAATTTTAGTGTATAAATTACTTATAGTGTAATTTTAATATGCGATAGTGATCTTTTCCATTTTTGTTATGGAAATTACTGGCTTCGCCCTGTGTATTATATATAAATAGATATATTTTGCTAGAATATGTGAAGTTGGGCTAGTGCCAGGCCAACTGAGTCAACTCAATTTGACTCAGTACTGTTCAATTCTCTGCAGATGATAGAACAGTCATTCAAGGCTGTGTTTGGCCAGCCGAAATAGCTTGAAAGGCTCTAGAGAGTCCGTTTCAACTCCGATTTTGACACGGCATGTGCCGTTTAACTCGTATCGACTAGATCTTTCTCTCAATATGCTCAAAACATCGATTTTAGCAGTTCAAATTCCGGGCAGTAGGGTTGAGAATTGCCCTGTTAGATCTTTGGTTTGCACATCGGGCCTCACCTGATGCTCTGATACCACTGATGCAAACAGAGGAGGATCACAATAACTTAGAAATTCTATTTCACAAACTCACAACTGCGTATTTCACTCAATTTCGAATCACATGAAAACAAACAGAGAAACTACACACTTTTTCTCATACAATTTGATCACTCTACATATTATTAGAATACAAGGTTACTTATGGGAAAAACGAAAGGAGAGATCAAAATGAGATAACTCACACTTATTGAGCAAAAAAAAAAAAAAAAAAAAAAAACAACGAAAGTTCAAAGTCTTCAAGGCTGATCTTAAATACTATTTGTCAAGAGCTGCTACTCATGTTAACTTTTCTTTACCGGTCCATGATAGTGCACGCTAAGGACAGCAATACATGACGCGTCTTCGAGGGCAGGACTTACCACAACGTTCATCTTGGTTTAGCTTTCTGCCCAAACGATTGCCCTCTGGAAAATCTACTTTCGACGCCGCTTCGACGAAGGCGCTACCACTGGTGGCGGCTAAGGGATTTTTCTGCACACTTGCAACCACAGTGATGATCACACAAACAACGAGAAGAACAGTGAGGGCATGTCTTACATACTTAGCCATATGGCCCAATTGAATGTATTCAACTCTCTTAATGAGATGCCCTTGTATAATGGGAGAGAGAGAGAGAGTGTGTGTGTTAAAAGGTTCAAGCATATTCCTCTATAATTCCAATCAAATGGATTGAGGACTAGTTCCCAAAATAAGTCACTTTTGACTTTTTGTGTCGGGTTAAGAGTTGGATATTTCTTTAAAAAAAAAAAAAAATGGAGTTCGGTCATCATTTTTTACTTTTCTGATACTTCTCGTCAAGACGCATAAATAATCTACAAGAGTTTAACGCAAAACTAAAAAACTCAATTTTTTTTGAAAAAAAACAACCCAGAAAGTTCCCTCACTTCATTATGGCTAATTTTGTACGTACATTTCTTCAGCTAGGTGAGGGTCACAAAAGAGATGGAGTGATTATTACTTTATTTTGGACTATTTTCTTAAGATGACTTTATTTTGGACTTTGTTCATCTAGGTTGTTATTTCTTTTGGTTCCTTTCTAGTTTCTAGATGATCGGTTTCCATAAAGTCCCGCGCGTGTTGATTTGGCTAAATTGAAAAAACTGGTTTTTTTCGTTGTCCTTATTCAATTTTTTTTTGCATTTGTTAGTTTTCGGTCGATTTTTTGTGGTTTCTTGGCTTGTCTCGACGAGAGGAATCTAAAAAGTATAAAATTGTTCGCCAAACTTAAATTTTGTGAATAAAGATGAAAACAAATCCAAAAACTGGTTTATTTTGGTTTATTTTCTGTTTTATTAAAAAAACTATTACTTTTGACCATAATTTTATACTCTTTGGATTCGTCTTGACAAAATAAATCCAGAAACCACAAAATCTTGACGCAAAACTAACAAATGCAAAAGAAATTTGAATAAGGACAAAACCAAAAAACTAGTTTTTTCAATTTAGCCAAATCGCCTCCCCCGCGCGGCCCATTTTGACGTTCGAAAGTATTTATCTTTTCGAACTTGATAAGAATATTATTCATGTTAAAATCATGTTGATCATATTTCAATAATAAAAAAAAAAAATCAATATGATTTGGACCTCGTTTGTAATGACAAAATAGATCTTTCTTACTAGATCAAAAATGATTTATCTTATAATATACATTTTGTGATCAATTTTTTATTAATATCATATCAAAGTGATAAATGTGCCGCAACTAGGCATTTGTTGATATCCACTTATCGTGATTGTTTGCAAGAATGATATTCTAAATGAGCTCTAAATTATGAAAGGCTTTGATTATCAAAGTGGAAACAAGGACCCTATAGGCCACGTCCGGAGCGTTCAAAAAAGTTTTGAACGGTCTATATTGAAATATAACTCTTCCTAGAAGAGTAGTTTTACTTAAATCTGGACAATCGATAGTTGAGATGGATGATCCAGATATATCCTATAGGACCAATTGCATCGAATTTAAGGGACTTGCAATGCATGACAATTGCATCGAATTTTTCACTCAAGGGACTTGCAGGGGCCAATTGCATCGAATTTTTCTTAATTAACCCAAAAACTAGTACAATATAATACATGAGGATACTTGGAGTTGTGTAGGGGCCGGGGTTCCCCCTTGCACCCCCTTAGTACCGCCCCTGCAGGGGTGGAGAAATTGAAGCTGGGGCGAACAACGGACCACCTGCTGTGTAATATTTTGAAAGTGTAATAAAGCTCCCAAAATCAATATCAAAACCCGTTTTGGAATCTAAATTGAGCAATTATCATTGGATGAATTTGAGGTTTATGGACTGGTTATGAACGCCTGATTTGTTTTGTTTGCCTCAATTAGCAGTAGTTGTTATCTTTGCCATTTATTTGGGTTTTCTGTGTTTTTTTTTAATTTTGTTGGGTGGCCAGCCTTTTATTTATGTAGGTTTTTTTTTTTGGCCGAAAAACTCAATATTCATTCCGGAAAGTTTACATGACTACTTATTCTTTAATTTACATTTGATCAGAAATTCGCAGGACTTCAAAACCAGGTATCAAGATGACTTAGAGTCCAAGCTGAAAATAAAATCTCAAATTAATGAATGTGTGGTGGTTACTTATGTGTTAGTAAACATGCTTTGCGCAAAACCATGTAAAAGATTCAGTTTCAACTTTCAACAATCAATCATAGTAATATTGTTTTTATGAGGGGTTAAGTGAAGACCTTGTCAAGAATCCTATATTTTTGTAACCATCATAAATAGGATTCTTGATTCAGACAGTTGTCCGACAATCTCATTCCTATGTGTTTGACATTTGTTAGGCGTGTATGACTTAAAAATCAAGCTGCGATAGACACTTCTTACCTTAGTCGCGTGAAGAGGGGGCATTGAGGGGAGCGGAATCAGAATCAGAATCGGGGTGGAGGTGGGGAGTGGAGGATCATAGAAGCTTCTCGTTTGGGAGAGCTGGGGGAGTGTTACAAATAAGGATAGAGATGGAATAAAGACATTTTGCGGCAAAGGAAGGCACAGTTTAGATCGGAGCTGGAATGGATTTAACATATTATGCGAGATAATGGCTGTGAGAGATATGGAGAAAAGGACACTATTAATTTCTCAATTTATTGGCTGATCCATTGTATTTCAAAGTTGGAATTATCTAATTCTAGGCAAATATGAGGCTGATTCTAGTAGTGAGGCCCCAGCTACTCACACACACACACACTCTCTCTCCCTCTCTCTCTCTGGTACAGCAGTAGTCCGTCAAAAAGCTCAATGCATAGAATTCTTTCGCTCCTCTTTCTCAGTCCGTAATCTACTAATCTTTGAATCACCCAAAACACTCTTCCTTAGTTCCTTTTCTCTTTAATCTTTAAATCATCAAATACCGATGTTACTGATATTCGAGTAACAGAATATTATCGTCGGTGATCTTCGAATCAAGCAATTACAACGCCAACAGTGAACCTACCACTCGAGCTCTTCCTTCAATTTTAATTCGTGTAGGTGTACCAAATAAAAGAGTGGACTGATTGGGGAAATGAAAACGTGGAGTATGGAGAGATGGGAAGATAAAAAAGGTTTGGTTAGAAATGTTTATTGTTTGATCTGAATTTCTTGGAGGGATAAAAACAGAGGGAAAGGACAGGCCGGTGGTGGCAAATTAACACCCTGAGAAAATAAAGAGGAACATGTCTTGATGTTGAAGAGGGGATTTGGTGGTGATGGTTATCTTTTGATGGGTGGGTGGCAGGTGAAATCAATGAAAGAGGATCAGAGAAGAAATCGAGGCTTGAGGAGAAATGGTGGGTTTCTTCTTAGCCGCCGCTAGAGAGACAGAAACTCACTCGAGGGTAAAAGTGAGAGATCAAATTTCAATGTCGTGGAATTAAAAAATTCTGTGGTGGCTTTAACACTACCCTTTTCCTTTTGTGAATCCTTTTAGAAAGTAAAAAAACAACAAATCCACTCACCTTCTGGATGAATTGGGTTTGTACCAGACTTCTTGAATATGGGTAGTTTTCTTTTATCTGAAAATGGGTAGTTTTCTTTTATCTGAATATGGGTAGTTCATAATCTCTCTCTTTTTTTTTTTTTTTTTTTTTTTTATATGAAAATGAGGAGACATATACAGGTGGTGCCTCTCTCACCAGAACCTCGGGTTCCGACCTACCAACGTTGGGTTTGTCTTGACATGCATTCATTTTTTGTTTCTTAACATGGGGCTGGCTTTTAGTAGTAACTTCTATTTCAAGATGGTACAAGGAATGACCTTGGACCAGATTGGTTTGATTTTGTACTAAACCAAAACCAAATCACTGTATATGGATTATAAATTTGGAGAATCAAACTAACCCATTAAAATTCATAGAACCAAACCATAAAAATACGGTTCGGTTTCGGTTTTGAACCACGGTTCGCTTGAAATTGAGATATTATCTTTATAAACTATTTAAAGTACTTAAAGTTTCATAAATAAAATAAACTAAAACTTGTATTAAAGCCAATTCTATTAAAAAAACTCACTATCACCAATCAACTAAAGAAGAGTATAGAATACTAGTAAGGCCGATTCTAAATACAACCCCTTATTTACTCCACACAATCCACAACTAAAATTCCTCAAACAAATTTACTACATACAACCCACTAAATATACCTAAACTTCCCATAATATCCCTTCACTTTAGAAATCCTAAAAAACCCCAAATCTTTACTCCTTCCTTCCTCCCTCACAGTCATCTCCCTCCCAACTCTCCCAGTCCATCTTCCCAGTCCTCAGTCCTCTCGCCATCACCACCACTGCATCAACAACCACCACCGTTTGACACGAGCATTGTATATGGATTGTAGTGAAGTTGAATTCATCCTTGCCCTTCATTAGACTTAGTATTTCTCTGGGTTTCGACAAAGAAAAAACGCACATGTCCACCAACATAGTCCTCTGCTCTCTGCTATTTCGGTATGTAAATGTCAGAATATTGTATAAATTTCGCCATTAGCTTGTCAAAACGTATGTTGTCAAATTAAGAAATCTCCTGAGTATTTGCTTCGGGATGCAAACCTCAAAATGAAGTATAAATTTCGACATTAGCTTTGTCGAAAATTATGATGTATTTGTCGAAACGTATGTTGTCAAACTATGAAATTCCGAAGTATCTACTTCGGTATCCAAATGTCCAAATAATGTGTACCATTCGACATTAGCATGCCCAAAAATGTAACTTAATTCGACATTAGCTTACCGAACATTGTGTTGTATAATTTTGGGTTAAATGAAAAGTTTCAATTAACATTTCTATGTCAAATATTTGCACATATTTCGATGTATGAATGTCGAAAATATAGTCGTTTTTCAGAGTGTGTTGAAATTCTGTGCAGTATTTTCCAGTAGGGTTTAGGGTTCAAATGGGAATGCTTAGATTTCGGCTCCACGAAAGGTACCCCATTGCCCAAATCAACCCCACCCCCTCCTTTAATTGGGTTCTTAATTTTTTATTTTGTTTATTTACTTCATCCCTTTATTTGTTTAATTATCTATTCAATTTTAATTTGGTTTACCCCAATTATGTTTTTCACATTTACATTTAAATTTGACTTTATATTTAAAAACTTAAGATTATTTTAATTAATTAATTAATTTGTCTTAACAATGAATAATAAATAAATAAAACTTTTAAAAGTGAATAAATATTACAATTACGTTTAAAAGTGAATAAATTTTACAATCACGTTTATAATATGCAGAGGCGTCTTGGGGGATGGACGGGTCCTCGGCTGCGGTTGGGATGGAGACCGCGGCGGAGGGGATTTGTTGGGGAGGGAGGAGTTGGATGGGGTTAGGCGGACAGAGGAGAGGGGTTGGTGGTCGGAGGAGGAGACCGCGCCGGATGACTCATCCGGGATAAATAAGGTGGTGAGGAAGGCTGTACATAAATAAGATTCTCTCAAGAAGTTTTTGTGGGACTTACGCACGCCTATTGTGGGAGCTCTCATTTGTATCTATGTGAGTTTCATTAGTCCCACGTCGGAAAATTAGTGTTTAGCAACCATTCATTTTTCTTATAAAACTACCACTCCACTTACTTTCATGTCAGCCCCTAAATGTAAATTTTTTTCTTACTTGGCTGCCTCATAATTTTTTTTTTTGGTTAACCTTGAAAAAGACTTCTACTCAAGTTTAACACTGAAATTTATGGAAGTGCCCCTGATTTTGGGAGTTTTTGGTGTGCCCTAGGCCTAGGCCTTGTAGGCCTAAGTCTTGGCTGGCCTTGCGGATGGGACACGGACAGTAGGTGCTGTGCACCCATCCGAGTCGTCCGTTGCTCGGATGGACCGCTCAAATTTCACCTCAGCACCTTTGCATCAGAATTGTTCGTTGTCGCGCATGTAAGATGAAATCTAGGCCGTCCATCCGAACAACGGAGGGCTCGGATGGGTGCACAGCACCTGCTGTGCGGTGGCTGCAGTGCAGCCCAAATCCTTGCGGATGAGGATGAGGGCAGTACTTCTCATTGGCCAGGTTGTTTGTAATAAAGGGCAAGTACAAGGGTAGAGAGAGAATTTAAGGCATCTATGGTGGGGCTATTTCCGGAATACCAAGTGATAGAGTGGAAATGATTTACGCCCTAGCCCTATTTGAAGGGTAGTTTCACTGCGCCTTGTAAGAGCCCGTTTGGCCGCTTATTTATCAGTTTTTCGATTTCTCCTTTTCGCATTCTGGGTGTTTGGCCAACACACCCAGAAGTTGTTTTACCAAAAACTGTTTTTCCGTGTTTGAAGATAGAAGCCAGAAATCAAAAATAGGTTAGGAGCTGTTTTTTGATTTCTACTTCTCATTTTCCCTTTTCCAAAACACATTCTGCACATTTCTCCCAAACACTCCTCTCACATCCAAAACTCATTCTGACCAAAAGCCAAAAAATCAAAAAGCCAAAAAGTTAAAAATCAAAAGCTAAAAAGTAGACTCTCAAACACCCCTAAACTTTGAGAGCCCTAGGCGATTCCTCGGCCGTACCCCCAAAATCCCCAATCCGGAAGCAACTACAACAATATCTACACCTCCTCTTCCCCCTCGATCAATTTCGGGAAATCGATCCCTGAGATGACGACGACGACGACCTCAAATGGTAGTACCGTACCAGTCATCGTTTCAGGCGAAGATGAAGATGATGTACCCATATACTTGCGCGTTTATAGGGGTAAGGAGGTTGATCCAGATAGTCCTGGGTTCTACTGGTACGTAATCAAGACCAAGACCGACGTAAGCCACCACAACGATAAAGTATTTTCCACTCCAGTCTTTAAACAAGAACCCATCTTACGGGCTTTACCCGGCTGCGTCTCCGTAGGCGACACCCTATACGTCCTTGGCGGTAGGGATTCCAGTCCACCTCCTTCCTTGTTTGGTTTTCATAAACTGAGCCCATCTCGTTGCGATGTGTTTTATATCGACACCACCGCCATCGGAGCTGGATGGAAGAAATTAGATCATTCCATGAATGTACCGAGAACACGCCCTTATGCTTTCACCGACTTGAACGGCAAGATCTACGTCATGGGTGGTCAAGAAGGTGATCAACCATCTCCTAAGCCTGAGGTGCTAGATACCCGCCGCATGGATGAGGGTTGGCGAGAGTTACGGGACTCGCCAGATGTGCCTGATCGATTAGATGGGCATGCAGTTATCGATGGTGGCAAACGGATTGTTGTGCAATCTCGGAATAAGCCCCATCTCTACTGTTATGACGTCGATGCTGATTCCTGGCAGGTTTATCTCCAACATGTGGTACCTGAGCGGCGACCTTTACAACCTGTATTCCTGGACTGGCAATCTGCATTCCTAGACGGGATACTGTACTATCTAGACGGAAATAGGCCGGGGCTCTTGTTTGGGGTCGATCTCTCTAGGCCTCCTCGTCACACCACTGCAGAACCAAAGAGGGTGAGTTTACCATCGGGGTTGAAATGTGAAGATTTGGGTTGGCAGTGGATACCCCAACCTGTCCATTGTTCAGACTTGTGCCTTCCACCCACGTGTTTAGTATCAATTGGGAGTGGAAAGTTGGCTGTGCTCTGGTACGGTTCTTCTTCCCACAAGAGGGGTGAACTTGATGTTTATTGCTCCACAATCAAGATGGAGAAGAAATATAAGGAGGGTCGTGGTGATGATTTTGACTTGGTCGCCCATCCCCTATGTTTGTCACATGTGCTTGTACTTGGCTCGGACTTGATGGACTGCATACCAATGTAAGCATCACAAACTTTATAGGAATTTATAGTAGTGTCTTCAGAAATTACATGCATGGGGAGATTTTCTATTGTAGTTTTAAAATTTGAAGCAATATTATTAAAGTTAATGGGGTTTGCAATGTAGTTGATTTTTTTTTCAAGCTTTGCCCGTAATTCTGTAAGATATAAGATAACAAGACAAAAAAAAGTAGTTATTGTCATAAATGCAAAATTAACACATTTATACCATCAACAATAACGATGGAGAGACAACGCTGAGCAAAATACTTACACCAATAGATTCTTATTTTTCTCTTTCTTTTTCAATTTTTTCCATTATGATTATGAGCTTTAGTTGAGGTAATTATTTTTGGTGTTCAAATATGAATTACCTAAATTGATGTGTTGTAATTGGATTGTGATTGAGTGTTCAATTGGTTTGGGTTGAGTATTCAATTCTTTTTAGGTTGGGTGTTCAAGGCTATTAGAATTGGGTGATATTTGAGTTGAGTGTTCAAAAAAAGGCTAGTCCATATTTTCAACATGTATTTTAAGCAAAAAAAAATTGTTTGGGTGTTCAATTGACCACTTAATGCGACTTATAGAGCCACCTCTGTTATCTTCTCCCCTGTCAATTATAGGTATAGCCAAACTCTTGACTTGTTCTGCCATTGCTAGTTACCTTCCCTGCCCTTGGTCTGGTTGAATATGGCTCATGCATGTTTACCATTATCAACAATCTAGAGGGTGTGCTAGCTCAAAGTTACCAGCAATTTTATTCCCTTGATTATTTGTGTTTTTTTTATTTGTTAATTCCCTTAATTGATCGCATATATGATTTGGCTCGAAATTTCGTTATCGTTCTTGAGTTCAATTGTTTCCCCCCTAACACGATTTCGTGGCTCTGCCACTGACATTCTGTACTCTAGTATTATGTTATCTGTATTCACTACTTTGATTTTCTCTGGTAACTCATACTTATTGTTTTCATCTGAAAGTTTTCCATCTAAAAAAACGGGGCCACAAGCCCATGAGGATGTGAATGATAGCACCATTTCTGCCAATCACAAATATAGCACCGGTGGCAGCAACAACAACAAGAATGGCAGCAAGAAGATAGGAGAAAGGGTGCGTGCCAGCAACAACAAGAAGAATGGCAGCAAGAAGAAAGGAGAAAGGAAGCATGAGGGGGAGTAAGAACATTTTTTCTTTTAGTCTTTCTTTTGTATTTAGATAGGTCTTTTGTATTCATAATCTCTTGGTGGATCAGATTATTTTAGTTAAGTACTATGGTTGCCTGTGTGCTTTTATTTATGTTGCCTACTTTGAACTTGCTCACTAGAAAATTTTCCTTGGTGCACCTTCTTGGGTTTGTAAAGTGCAAGCGGCACACAATAACTTGCTTGTACCTATTAGTATTGTCCCACTCCAGTTTGTCAAAAAAAAAAAAAAAAAGAAGGTTGTGCTTTCTTGAAGCTTTTCACTAGACCAAAACACTGAACCACACTAATGAGGCCAACCGTACTGTGGCCTTGTTGAAGTACTGGACTCGGTTTAAAATTGGAGCTTTTTGTTGCTTTGAAGCGCGCTGCTTGAAATTGTTATATATATTGAGGTCTACCTATAATGTATTGATAACTTGCTTGTACTCCGTCCGTCCCAAAATGTTGTGCTTGTTTCCTTCTTGGGTCATCTCAAAAAATTGTCTTTATCTTTTAATTTATAAGGTTTTATATATTCAATATAAATTTTGTTTGATAGATCTTAATTAATTTTTTTAAATGAAGATTTCAAAATCATAAAACCCATTATAGATTGTGAGATATAGCCAAATTTTTTGTGACGTTCTAAAAAGAAAACAGACAACAACTTAGGACAAGGTAGGAAATGATTCTTTTCCTAATTGAAAAGAAATATTGATCTTTGTGGGATACAAGGCACTGGAGGAAACTCGGGAAAGGATGATTCCCCTGCAATGGGGAGCTCTTCTTCACGACCACCCTTCCCTCTGGCCACTACTTTTGGCTGTCGTACTGCTTGCTTGTGGACCTTGAGCACACAAGTTATGCTCACACGATCTAATAAATTAGAGTATATGTTTCTCACCAAAATATAAAAGGCTATGGACCCGTTTTCATTGTCTGGTTTGGTTGGCCCGTCTTTTGTCTTTGCAATGGAGGCACTGATAAAATAATGTGATGTGTAGTCTTTTTTTTGCCTTAGAGTTCATGATTTTATTTAGTTACGAATCACAGATTTATCTTCTCTTGATCTCTTGCATTTTGCCTCTTTCCAGGCATTGGAGGCGATAGAAAAGTTGGAAAACAATGTTGATACTGTTATAGTGATTCCTAACGACTGTCTGCTGGATATTGCCGATGAGCAAACAACCCTTTAGGATGCTTTCCGTCTTGCTGGCGATGTTCTTCGCCAAGGGGCGCAATGAATTTCAGACATAATCACAGTGAGTGCGAGTATTTTTGTGAAAGATTGAATAAAATTTCCTCGTCCGTTCGCCATTGACTTTTTACTTACTTCTAAAACTGTGAGAGGATCCTAAAACCCTAAGAAAAAGTTCCAAACTGTACTTTGCCTTCTACACTTCTTCGTAGGACACCATTAAGCATCATTCAGTCCATTTGCTAAATGATGAAATGCAAAGTAGTCTAGATAATCGTGGTATGCACATCTCCTTTTTATTAGTATAATTTTCTTGTGTTACACCATCTTGCCATGCTTTCCCGATACACTCATTTTCTTTATGGTTTGATTTGAACAAATAAGGTTTACTGCAGGCCATGCTTGTGGTGGGTACTTAATCCAAAATTTTATCTGCTGCTGCATATTTGAGGCATTTTTTTTTCTCCTTTTGCAAAAAACTAGATTGGTGAATGTTGATTTTGCAGATGTGAAGGCAGTCATGGAGGACTCCGGAACTGCAATACTTGGAATGGGTGTTTGTTCCTGCAAGAATTGTGCGGAGGAAACAGCTGAACAAGCAACTCTAGCCCTCCGGTAGGATCATCAATCCAATCTGCTACTGGAGTTGTGTATAATATTACTGGTCGAAAAGACATGACTTTGCAAGAAGTGGATAGTGTGTCACAAGTACTTCAAATAGTCCTAAATTTTATATTTTCGGGCCACATCCATTGCTGTATGTTTGGTAGGAGGGGGAAGAAGGGAAGATTCTTACAACTTTTTTTTCTCTTATTTGGTTGACTAGGCCAGTGGAGTGAAATTCTTTGGATGCAAGCAAATTTCTATGTGAAATTGCTACAAATGTTGTGGCAGCGATTTTGGGTTTGTAATTGCTACCATTGTTCAGCGAACATATTTTCGATCTGTAATTACTAGCACCAAATGTATTAATAACTGAAAATTACACCCTCCATGTTAAACCAACGTGCGTAGCACGAGAGTAACTCGCCTTGTTTATTGAAAACAGTTGAGTGAAATCATATGGGCCTGTTCGTTTCCCAGTTTAGTTTTAGTTTTAGTTTTGATGACATCATCATTTCCCTAATTTCTCTCTTCACTCATTACACCTGATGACATCATTAAAACTAAACTAAACTATCTAACCAAACACAACCATGGTGTTCCATCGGTAATTGCCATGGAGTTCTGCTTGTGAGTTTCCTTGTCGCCATCTTCCCTACTTACATTTTTTTTTTTTTTAAATTTGTGACAATTTTTTTTTATCGGCAATTTTTTGGGGGAACGTTGACAAGTCAAGGATGATTCCTTTCTTTGATTTGTGCAAGTTTTCTACTTTATCTGTAGCAACCAAATACTGTTTACCCATTGGTTAATGGGTTGTTAGGGCTCGGCTCTGATTAACTGAACTTGTTTGGTAAATCAAGCAGAGTTCAAGCTTAAGTTTTATAGGCTTGTTCAGTAAATGAGACGAGCATAACATTACAAAACTCAGCTTGATTTGATTGTATAGGCTCGGCTTATTTGTATAAGCTCGGGTCGTTCAAACTCAAGTTCTAGATTCGTTAAGTAAATGAGCTCAGCATAACATTCCAAAGCTCAGCTCTAAAAAACTCATCTTGATTGTATAGACTTGGCTTGGTTGTATAAGTTCGATCGTTTATAGAGGCTCGTATAACAATTAAATTGGGATTGGCTCGTCAAAGGCTCATCTAATTTATAGCGGAGGCGAGCTCGAATTTTTGGTTCGTTAACTAAATGAGCTGTAAATTTTTGAACGGATCGAATTTTTCATGCGGGACCCGTAGTGGGTCCGTAAGGACGTAGGTGTGCAATTTCAAGACCCACCGGTCAGTGGCTGTAGCTGGGCTCTTGCTTGAGTGCCTAGTACAACTTCAGTTATTTTGTTCCATATGAATCTGAACCCTTGAACCCCTTTTTTGCATCCAATGCATAACCCAAATCCAGTATTTTTTATTTTTATTTTTGGGTAAATGAGCTTGAAAAAAAAAAAAAAAACAAAATATAACGGAATATCTTATTTCTGAGGGCGTCTTACCAGGAGAAAAGGAAAAGAAAATAAAAATAAAAGAAATAAGAAAATGACGAGATTGCCAAATGGCTACAATATTAAAACCATTACAATTAACTGAGCGCCCTCAACCAAAATGTTTCATAATCCTCTAGTAGAGGAAAAGGAAACACTCGTGTACAAAAGGAGGATAATCTTAAAACTATAAAGAAAAATAATACACCAGGATAGAGAACATAAATATAAAGTCCAGAATGGGCTCAAAGTTGGCTAGATCCTAACCCAATTGGAATGGGCCTTCAATGACATTACCAAGCTTGAATTTGAAGCACACAGATTACGCCCAGACATTAGATAACTTCTCAAATGTTGACCCCCAATGGAACTTAATCACTTAAATTTGGACTCACTGGAGAACTGCCATGGGGCATCCTAAACCGAGATATAGTGCTGATGATTCTCCCAAAAGGATATGGACACAAGCTACATTTACCCATAGAACACAAGTGAAAGCGAAAAATGCCTCAATTTCTATGGACAACCTGATAAGCCCTCGATAGTGTAAATAAAGGGGCTTATCTACCTCATTTTTGTCACACACACGCGCATAACATGTTTTATTTGATTGATATTGCGTGTAGGTTGTGTTTTTGTCGTTCACAGGTTTTTCGGGAGAATAAAGCATTTCTTTGGTGCCACGGCTCGAACACGAGTCAATCCGTGACCCAAGGCCCAAGGCCACGTGGCACGCCGCCACGGTGCCGAGGAATTCATCAGGAAAGTCAAGGAAGAAGGCCAAGTACACCCGAGCAAAGGCCCAAGCCAAGACGAGGACGAACGGGCGAAATACATGTTTTGAACAAGTCCTACGGATAGGAGAATTAGTCATATGGATAGAAACATGATCAGATTGGCCATCATTTGCAAGCAACCAAGTCCTATGGATAGGAGAATTGGCCCTATGGATAGGACAAGGATCAGTCTGGCCAATTCTTGTGAAGCAATGAAGCCCTATGGATAGAAGAAATCAGTCCTATGGATAGGACAGTGACCAGATTGGCCATTCGCGCGAGCAAGAGTTCTCCTATGGATAGAAGAAATCAGTCCTATCCATAGGACCTGGGTTTTTCAGAAATTTTTGCACCCGACCAAGGAAGGACTTGGGGGCTTTTTGGACCTTTTAATTGTAATTTTGGGGACTATAAAAGGTCCCAAACATCAGAATATTAGGTATCTTACATTTTTCACCTTCTCTCTCTACCTCCCTTCTTCTTCCCCACTCATTTTCTCCACCTTCTCTCTAGAAATTAGGTGTCAATCTTCAAGAACCAAGGCTACAACCTTCATTAAAGTTGTAAGCACTCTTCTTATCTATTCAAATCTCTAATTTATTTCCATTTTCGTTATGTTTCACGTTTTTATGCCATTTTCACTTAGTATTTCCATTTGCCCTTTGAGTATGTGTGAGTAGTGTAGCAAGGCTAGGTCATGGGGTGATTAGCACCCCATGGCTTGGGTTATTTTGTTCTTCTCTCAAAATGAGCATTAAAAGTTGGTTGTTTAAGAGTTGGGGTTCAATTTTATGTATTAAAACTTAGTCTTGTTAACCTTTTTGATCTTGTGTAGGCAAGGGCTTGACTTCTTGCCACACATGATGCTTAGAGTTATGATATTCAAAGTGTTTGTAAAAATGTCTCAATGAACTCTACTCTTGAACAAACCCATTTTCTAGAATCCAAATGTGCTAATGTGTTGAATCTTCCGGTTAAGCATGTTTGACAACGTGACTTAACCGAGTAATCTTGAGAGGAACAATTTAATCCAAGTCATGGGTGTTTTGAACCCCTTGACTTTGCCTTTAGTTTAAATTCGCAAAACCTTCATTTTCTAGTCATTTAAAGGTAGAGAGAGAACCACCAAACAAACCACCTTATAAGTTGGCCGTCTTAACGCCATAAATCTCATCGCAAGTCAATCTCATGCCGAGTGCATTTGGTCCCTGTGGAAATCGACCCCGGTCTTGCCGGGTTACTATGCTTTCGACGACCTAGCCCTACGCTTGGGGCGACGCTAACTACAACAACGCTAGGTGTCAAGCACAAACCCCAAAGGATAAGCATTCCCAGCGTAGTGGGAATACAACAAGGAAAACAGCCCCCTTGGATAGGATATCGAACACAACCTTGCTAAATGCCACCCAAAATATTCCAAAGAAGCCTAGCCCCTAATGACACCTAAAATGGATATGCACACATCAGCTGCACTTCTGTCTAGTAACATGTAATGGCAGCACCAAATAGATTGAAATAGTATTATGCAGAAACAAGATTTTAACAAACCAGCAACATGCAGTTACAAAATGGTATTTCAATAAATGCTTGGTGGTTGTGTTATGGATTTTATCGCGAACACCTGTTCAATCCTACAACGAAAACGCCCTACGGATCTTGGGAACAATGAATCACAGAAAAAGACAAACAAAAAGTGCGTAATGAAAAACCGGAAAGAAAAGCAAGACACAAGATATACGTGGAAAACCTCAACGTGAGGAAAAACCACGGGAGCCACACCAGTCCACTATGAAATCGAATCAAGGAGTACAAGTCTTCTCACAATCTCTCTGAGATTGGTTTTCTCTCGCCTCTCACTCTTTTTCACGCTCTGAAAAAGTGATACACAGTATGCCACACACTAAGTCGGCCAAAACCCTAAAAGAAACATTTAAGGCTCGCGGTAGCGCTACAGGGAAACACCTGTAGCGCTACAAAACACTTTGTTCGAAACTTAGGTCCTAGGTAGCGCTACCCCATTTCCTTGGTAGCGCTACCGGTAGGTTATCTGCATACCCAACAATCTCCCACTTGAAGATAACCTGAAGCATCCGCAAACAACCAACTGCAACCCAAATGATCTCAATCAAAACGTGGACGTAGTCATCTGACCCCTCTTGGTGTGACTCAAGGCACATCATCTCTTCAAGCATGAAGGCCAACTGAAGTGATTTCTGGTTCTAAAGTGATTTTTTTTTTAGTCATACAATATACATCAAATGAGTTAGTAGAAAAGTTCGTGGATTAACAACTAAAAGAAGTTTGACGTCTTTCCAATGACTTGAATCCCAAACCTCCGTCTTGAAAATCAAGGGGTAGTACAACCACATGGACTACAAAATTTACTGTCTTGTTCGGCGAGCACAACCCCTAGACAGGCGAAAGGGCTTCGCTTTAGGCCCCCACTTCTTTTTAACTTTTCGAAGCCCCCATTTTTAATACTAGAAGGCCCCGTTAACCGTCTTAAGTTTATTTTTAAATTTTATTAAATAAAACGCTTGTTTTTTAACTTTATTCACAAATGACGTTAAATCGTGTTTAGAAACCACGCTTTTAAAAAAACATATCTAGTAAACTCGCTTTCAAGCGGAAATGAGACGTGATTATATATAAATTTAGGCCCTCGTTTGATGATCCTCTTGAGCCTTAGTGTAATGACCCAGATCCTCAAGCCAACTCTCGCTCTTCCTTTTCTCCTCTATCTTCTCTATTTTGCAACATTTTTGTCCCATTAACATGGTCTCATTTTCGCACATACCACGTTGCTCACACAAGGACCTATTTTTTTTTTCTTTTCCCAATAATAAACCTCTAATGAAAGAAAACCATTACTCCTTTCATCCCTTTTTAAATGATCACTATAGAAACACGTGTAATTTCAAACCCCTAAAAAATATATATTTCTCTATAGAATTTTTTAATTTGTTTTTATACCAAATTAAAGTGTTCATTGAGTACTTTAATTTGGTCCAAACAAAATTTAAAAATATGAAAGTACATTTTTTAGCGTCCATAAAAATACACGTTTCTCAAAGAGATCATTTAAAAATGGACAGAATGAGTATTAATTAACGGGACCAAAAGTCCAAAACTACATGCCTGTTCCTTTTTTTTATTATTTCCTTCTTGTGTCATTCATATTTATCCATTCAAATACACCACAAATAATTACTACAATATCCTCTCCTGAAAATTTCGTCCTCGAAATTTATCACTACCAAACCAGCATCATCAAGCAACACCCAAGCTTGTCCACGCAAGCAATACCATACACCACAACACGACAAGCTGTGTCTCAAAGAAAAATGCCACAAAAGATAACGCAGGATTACAAATTTCGCCTAATTTGTTGGCGGCACTCTTCAGTGATTTTACAAAAAAAGTCGAAAAGTAAACTAAAAAAATGGAGAAAATTGGGAGGAATTCAAGGGCCAAACACCCCGTCTGCACCCACGACACCACAAAGGCAAATGCTACACAAAGTAACGCCACTAAGGCATTAATATTCATCATGCCACGAAGGCTAGTAAGTTCATACTCCCTCCGTCCCTATTTAAGTGATGATGTTACTATTCCAGCTGGATTCAAAAGTTGTTTATAATTTTCAATCTATATTACATAAAATATGCAATATGGATCTTGTTTTATAGAAATCAATGAGTTTTAAAATACAATTTTTTCAAAAGTACATAATATATTATAGATTGAAAGTTATAGACAATTTAAAAATAAAGTCAAAAAGTGAAAGTGGTCATTTAAAAAGGGACGGAGGGAGTATCATTCACACTACTAAGGCAATATTAATAACGGCACTAAGGCAATATTAATAACGCCACTAAGGCAAATATTCATCACGGAATCAGTCGCCGAGGCGGTGAGTCGCAACTAGACGCCTACTCGGTGAGTCGCGACTAGGCGGAGCAAGTCGGAAAAAAGTCGGGTTGGAAAAATGAAATTTAGCCAATTGAAGATTTGATTTATTGTAACCTAAATCGTATTCTTCGATCAAAAGACAGCAATTGGGCCAGAAATTGAGTCGACTCTTCTCTTCTCCTCTGCTCGTCACCACTGATCATCATCGTCTTCAATCGTCGTCGTCGAATCACCTCCAATCGTCGACTCACAAGTCACCATCGGCGTGATCGTCAGCATCGTCGGCGTCTTCTTCAGGTAGTCGGCGTGATCGTATGCTCTCGTTGTTTCTCTCTCGACTCTCTCTCTCTCACTCCCTGTAATTCTGTATGTATCACGTATGTTGTCTGTATGACAATATCTACAAGAGAAGTGGAGAACAAGTGAATCACTTTTTATACTTGTGTAATTTTTTTATTTTTTTTAACTGAAACATGTGTTATATGTACATGGCCTGTGGCAATCAACTTCTAATGAGGGGATCCCTCATTTTATTTAAAATGAGGACCTCATGCTTCCCGGTCAAATTTCGACGATCCGAACCGTTAGATGTGTTTAAAATGTGTTTTTAAGGTCCACCGCGAGGATTCGTCCAAAAAAAATACCCGTAAGGGTTTCATCCGATCAGTTTTTGTTAAAAACGCTATATATAGCGTTTTTAACAACAATTGATCGGATGAAGCCCTTACGGGTATTTTTTTTGGACAAATCCTAGCGGTAGACCTTAAAAACACATTTTAAACACATCTAACGGTTCGGATATTCAAAATTCAGTTCGGAAAGTGGAAAAATTGCTTGGTCCTCATTTTATTTAAAATGAGGGATCCCTCATTAGAAGTTGATTCTATATATATATATATATATACACCGGTGATCCTGTCAAGGATCCCGGATTGAAGCTTTTTCGGTGTTTTGAGGCTTTTAAAAATTGTTTTTGCAAAATCCGATCCGTCCAATGTGTTTAAAAGGTGTTTTCCAAGGTCCACGCGGGAAATCTTCAAAAAAAAATACCGGAAAGGGCTTGATCCAAGCATTTTTTCACAAAAACTGTATATATACAGTTTTATGAAAAAATGCTTGGATCAAGCCCTTTCCGTATTTTTTTTTTGAAGATTTCCGCATGGACCTTGGAAAACACCTTTTGAACACATTGACGGTCGAATCGTGAAAATTTGATCCGGGAACTATGAATCCCGGATCCGGGATCCCGGACTAGATAAGGACTCTATATATATATATATATATATATATATATAGAGTCGGTTCTAGTCCGGGAGTCCCGATCCGGGACTCCACTTCCCGATATTTTTTTGACGATCCGATCCGTCCAATGTGTTCAGAAGGTGTTTTCCAAGGTCCACGCGGAAAATCTTCAAAAAAAAATACCGGGAAGGGCTTGATCCAAGCGGTTTTATAAAAACTTTATATTTACGATTTTGCGAAAAACTACTGGATCAAGCCCTTCCCGGTATTTTTTTTTGAAGATTTCCCGCGTGGACCTTGGAAAACACCTTTTGAAGACATTGGACGGCTCGGATTTCCCAAAAACAATTTTTAAAAGCATCAAAACACCAAAAAACCCTTCAATCCGGGAAATCCGGGATCCTTGACAGGATCGCCGGTGTATATATATATATATAGAGTCCGGTTCTAGTCCGGGAGTCCCGGATCCGGGACTCCACTTCCGATATTTTTTTGACGATCCGATCCGTCCAATGTGTTGAAGGTGTTTTCCAAGGTCCACGCGGAAAATCTTCAAAAAAATAATCTGGAAGGGCTTGATCCAAGCGATTTCGCAAAAACTTTATATTTGTTTTTGCGAAAAACTACTTGGATCAAGCCCTTCCCGGTATTTTTTTTTGAAAATTTCCCGCGTGGACCTTGGAAAACACCTTTTGAAGACATTGGACGGCTCGGATTTCCCAAAAACAATTTTTAAAAGCATCAAAACACCAAAAAAACCCTTCAATCCGGGAAATCCGGATCCTTGATTTCAATCAATTTTTAAAAGCATCAAAACACCAAAAAACCCTGTGTATATATATATATATAGTATTTTTTTTTTCCTCTAATTATATTACTACTTATTTCATACTTGGTAGTATTTAGTTTACAGTTTTACATGTCTCTACATTGTCTAAAATGTCTATATACTATAAAAAAAAATTAAAAAAATAAAAACCGAGTAATTTCTCGAAGGCCGAGTACTCGGAGGCTGGAAGCTCGAAGGTCCCTGACCGCCCTGGGAGCGCCTAGCGAGTTTTAGAACCTTGACCATCTCTAAACCCAGAAAAAGAAACGAGTAAATCACAAACAAGAAGAATATTTTAACGGACTTTGTAAGAAATTTAATGGCGACTTTATAAGAAATTTACTGGCTGTCAATATACTCACAGCCAAGGCGGAGGAGGGCAATGAACACTTGTCACTTGGAAATTATGAATGTCCAAAACACCAGACCTACGTGAAAAATCACATACATTAAGCATGCTACGTCAATAATAATAATTTTGTGCTCATTAGTGAGATGCTTTGGACCATGAATGAAGGAAGCATGGTAATGAGTACAAAAATTGATTTGGTTCTCTAGGCCTGCCCTCCGTAATGTCTTTCGGTTTTTATTTTGGGACATGGTTCTGTAACAAAACGTCCCTATAGCTCCTCGGTCCTTGGAGATTTTAGGGGGCCACTGTTTCAGTGGTATTCTGAGCGCAGCCACTTGTGCATATTGTCAAAGGCTAGGTCTGTCCTCAATCATCCCCCGCCCATACCCTCAATGATTGGGAACTAGATGAATTCTGTTATTGTTGTTGTTGTTGTTGTTATGTCAATAATAATAATGTTTTGCAGATAATAATAGTCTTGGAATTACGTTACGTTGAACGATTTAACTGAATAAAGCGTTATCCAACAATTCTAATACTTCCGAATACTGTAATCTTGAAAATCTTTGCTCAATTGGTGTGGGTAGTTGGAGGCAATCCGCCAACAGATGCCACCGGAGCTACTCCATCCCTTAGTAACTGAGGCGGCCACTACTACTGCCACCCATTAAACTCCATCCTTAAGCTCACTAATCACATGAAGGAGCAAGCTCTCTAAGGATACCTCTCTACAATGTATCACCTATCTTCCAAGCACTTGTAGCTCCACGAGATTACAATAACTTATGGAGACTCCAACATCACCAAGGCCGAGTGCAGGGCCTAGATGCTTTGCTAGGGACCCTACAACTCCTGACTGACCAGCTGACACCTGGGAGCCTATATCATAACTACCACCTGACCCATGAAAAACCTATGAAACTATAAGAAAGGATGCATAAATGACTGCAGAATTTTCAACAGATACAAGGAGAAAAAAGAGCCACGAGAGATCTGTGAATGCTAGACAACAGTGTTAAAAGTATTTACACATACAGAGAGTAGCATTCCTATTTCGCAACTTACCAACCATCATCAAGATGGAATGCCAATTTGTATGGGCAAGATGGATCAATATCAATTGAACATATTTCCTTTGAAACAATATGTGATTGAACTTGCACAATGAGACCTTATGGTCAAGTTTCTACCACTACCATAAATCAAAGTTGAGTGATCTTTTATTATAAAGAGGGTTAGTGCATAAAGGCTGACAGGGACAGGGCCTTTAAGAGTTTGAACCCCCACTTTCAAAAATACCACCAAATTTTTTTTTTTTTTTTTTAGTAAGTTCTCTCCGTCCCAATTTGCTTGCCCCTCATGGGAGTGCGTGCATTTTGCATGCAAAAAATAACATGTTTATGAAAACTTCTTTGGAAAAAAAAATTACACCAAATTTTTCTTCTCAATGAGATCTTTAAATTGGTATAAAGTTTGTTAAAAAAAATTAATGCTTGTACATTATTTTTTGCGTGCAAAATGCATGCACTCCCATGAGGGGCAAGCAAATTGGGACGGAGGGAGTAATAAATATAAAAGGAGGAAGAGTTTGAACCTGAGGATCACTCAGCCTCCATGGTCAGGGCACACGATCCTTTACTCTGCCTCCACCAACCCACACCGAGAGCTGAGATTAGATCACAGATGTCCGGCTTAAACTCTTGCTTTATTTGTTAATTAAGATTAACGTTACGAGGAGGTTAAGTAGATTAGGTCTCAAAAGTATAATACTTGATAGGAAGATCTGTTGGATTAATGTATGTTACCTATTTGATAAAATGCCCCATTGAGCTTCCATAAGTGTTTAAGGAGCATTCAGTTTTCTTAATCTGTCATTAGGATTGACTATTAATGAAAGGTTTTTATTTCCTTCTCACAGTCATGGTAATGATCAATCAAACTTTAGATTTGTTTCACCTTTCTTTTGTGATGATATCTCTTTTCTATGATTTATGAAAATCCATTTCAGATTCGTTTTGAACTAGATTAGCAAATGAAATACAGAGGGCTTACATTATGTTCACATTGCAACACGAATCTAGGGTGAACAAGAGGAACATGATGGCATTTTCGACAAGCCGTGGTCAGCTGAAGGTGGGGTGGAGAAGAAGTTCATCTACCTCGGTGACAGAACTGGAGATTTCTGCACTAGATTCGAAATTAGGAGTTTTAAACGAGGTATGAAGTTTAGTGACTTGGCACTATATTTGAAATAGCTTTGTTCGTTGATCTCTTTAGCTTTTATGAAGTTTAGTGAGTTGTCACTAGTTTCAAGAGTTGAGTAGTTGGTATTTTTTCAATTTTCTATACAAAATTAGAACTTTTAAAAATTAGTGAAATGTCACTAATTTTTTGGGTCACCAGAGAAGTGATGGAGGTGGGGTGGGGGTGGGGATGGAGTGGTGGTCGGCCGGAGGTAGGAGTTGTTTTTTCTTTTTAAATTTCCTATGCGAAATTAGAAGTTCTAAAAAGTAGTGACATTTCATTAATTTTTTTGATCGCCGGAGGTGGGGTGGTGATCGACCGGAGGGGGGAGTTCTTTTTTTCTTCTTTTTTTTAATTTCTTATACGAAATTAGAAGTTCCAAAAATTAGTGACATTTCTCTAATTTTTTTGATTGCCAGGAGTGGTCGTGTCGTCGGAGGTAGGAGTTGTTTTAGAAGTTCTAAAAATTAGTGACATTTAACTAATTTTTTTGTCGTTGGAAGTGGTTGGTGGAGGTAGGAGTTTTTGTTTTTGTTTTTTTTTTTAATTTTCAACCTTTTAAAAATTAGTGACATTTCACTAAAAAAATTTGGGTTGCCGGAAGTGGTTGGCGGAGGTAGGGTGGTGGTCAGCAGAGGTAGGATTTTTTTTTTTTTTTTTCCGGCTAAGTCTCCCTTTTTTTAACTATGTCACTGACTACAACACCCATCTAGTCCCAACTCCCAACCATTGGGGGTATGGGCAAGGATGATTAGAGACAGACCTAATCTTTGGCAATATATATAAAGTGGCTACTATTAAAGTACCACTGAAACAGTGGCCCCGCTAAACCTCCAAGAACCAAGGAGCTACAGGGAGATGTTTTGCTGCAGAACCATGCCCTTAAATCAAAGCCGAAAGGCATCAAGGATGGTAGGCCTAGAGACCCAAATCAATTTTTGTGCTCACTGCCATGTTGCATTCATTCATGGTCTAGAGCATCTCACTAATGAGCACATGATTTGACCGCTCGGGAGTTAAATCAATTTAATGGTTTGTGAATAGTAATAGATACTTCAAAATGCTGGATTAACAAAATTTTCATAAATAAATGACATGGACATTAATGGAATCTAATTGTATAGGCAGGTATTTGCATCTACATTGCACCAGCCCAACATCAATTCCTATGTATCTATTATAGGTAAAGTGCCTATTTAAGGGTTAATGTAGACATAAATAATCGAATAAATATTGATTGCTCAATAGTTAACATGCACTTATTCAAATCTCATCATTTCAATAAAAAGTGAACCGTCACCGGACGGGAAGAAATATTTGTGTTCACATATATCACCTCTTAATGGCTTCGGAAAGCAGTTGCTGGCTTTCCTCCACGAAGATCCCACATATGTACAACACCATCCTCGCAAGCACCAAAAACTTGACCTAATTTTTTTTGGATAAGTACACATGAAGTCAAGCAGATAAGAAGTTGGGAAAAATGTCCTTGTATCTAGATATATACACTTACATCGAAGGGAACATAAGTCATGTCAACTATGTTACCTGGTTGTCTTCGACTAATTGGATACTATTGAGCTTGCTGCTTGAATGAGTTGTGAGCTCAAGACATGGAAGATCACGTATTCTCCTATCCCATACATTTAGCACGCCATATGTATCAGAAGCAAGCACCCTTTCAAAGCATGTAACAGAAGTAAAACGTTACCAATTAGGAAAAGCTTAAATGTTCCACACGAAGCCCACAAAAAATGGATTTGATTTCTGCATATTGGCTTTCCCTAAACTGATAAAAGTAGACTGTGCTTCTTTCAAGCAAAAAACATCTCATAAATTTAAGCATTACTTGTCCATAAAATGCACAAGCATTTATAGAAAACATTGCATACCATTCATATTGCAAATGTTGGTCTCTCTATCTATAATAAGTAATGTATTTGGGTTTCGTTCTCCACAGGAAATTAAAGGGGAAAAGGCTGGGGATTGCTAGCGTATTTGCTCTTCCACAACTACAGATTTTACGGAATGGGTCCAACCAATAAACATCAAGCACTTACACTTGATGGTCAAAATCATCGATGGAATCAATACAGCAGACAAATGAAGGTTCTAAAACTCGCTAGGGAAATGCCCGTGCCTAAAGGCACGGCGTGTCGAGTTTGTTTGAACTCAACTTGATGAACCACGATCATCTTCATTCTTCACGAAGATGTAAGGTAAAAAATAAAAATGAAGGGGGGACGATCCAAATCAGTCGTAATGGAATGAAGATTGTAAAAACAAATACGATGACATAGGTTTTGTACGAATGAAAATTGCAGCTGAAGGATTATCAATTTACCTGGGTTTGTATCCAATATGATATCTTTCTAAGCATCGAAGACTTGTGTATCAAATTTCTACTTTTGTATTCTTTAGTTTTGTACTTTAATATTCTTTAGTTGATGAGAAAGTGAGAGGGAAAGACCATCACCACATTAAGCTGCACTACTTCTCCGTTGACTCAAGTTTACACTTTCGAATATTCATAGACAAACAGATGCTCATGAAGGGAGTGATTCTTTCTTTACCTTAGTCCAAGGATCAAAAAACACTCTTCCGTTCTTTTTTCTTTCCGTTGGAAAACACTTTCCACCAATTGCATTTTCATTAAATGAAGGGAGTGATTCTTTTGTCATACATAAAATGTCCCCTGCCCTACTCCAAAGTCCAACCATTCCTCACACTAAACTAAGAAAGTGGAAACAGTAAGAGTGAGGGGTAACACCTCAAAACAGTTCCATAAGGCTCTAATAGTGCTCAAATCAAAACATCGTTCAAAAAAGTAAATGAGAAAACATAGAAAATAAGACCGTACCTCCGCCTCAAAACTCGCAGAATCTCCAAAATCAACCTGAGAAGAGAGAAATTACCGAAATTAGTTTACCATTGTGGTTGTGTGTGTCGTGTCTTCCAATTTCAGAAAAATCTGCAAGTTAGCGTATCGGTTTCATGTTTGTTTTTGTGTCGGTTTAAGTCACCTAACTACTTGTCATAGTTTATCACCCCCTTTTTCTATTTGGTAGCTCAATACTACTTAACTTGAGCCAACGTGATGTGTCGTGTCTTCCAATTTCAGAAAAATTTGCAAGTTAGCGTATCGGTTTCATGTTTGTTTTTTGTGTCGTTTAAGTAAAGTCACCTAACTACTTGTCATAGTTTATCACCCCCTTTTTCACCGTTGTAATTAACAGTTCATATGCCACAAAGTCATTATTTCAAAGTTACAACATAAATAAAAAACAAAGCCGTAAGGATACAGAAAGCTAAAGAATCATAGATCATTCCATCTAGCGTGGGTCGGTGAATTGAACAAAAATCTGGTTTACCTCAGTGGATGCTGTTGAATTACAGTATTCGAACTCACAAAATCAAAGAGCTTATAACTGGAAAGTAAAAAGCAAATAACACAATCAAACTTAGCTTTGAAGCATGGGCTTAAACTGTGATCCGCGAATACGTACATTTAAGGGAGCATACTGCTGCAGGACATTATCCAGACGCAGTCAAAATCCTAGTAATATATTATTTGCAATTCTAGCAGGAAAAAACTAAAGGGAAGGACTTGTTTAATAAAGCAATAAAACATCGACTCAAGAAATCCAATTCTAGCAGGAAAAAACTAACAGAACACCGATGACTGAGAAGGAGAAATAAAGTGGCAATTCAAGCTAAAAACAGAAGAAAAGAAAAAGGGAAAGGGGGATGTAATGGCCTCTGTATCTTATCATGCTTTTTAAATGTCACCAGCTTTGCTGGCTCCAAACTTCATTACCAAGCTCAGATTCGAGGAATTCCAAATATGTGCATAATAGAGTGGCCACAACCTAACACATTCCACTAAATGGTTATTGAGATGCAAATATACTGAGATGCTTCCAATGCAAATTCAGTCTAATTGGGACCAAAATTCAAAAAGACAAAATTCATACCAAGGCATTATCTTTTTGCTTGTTCGCAACCATTGCCTTTTGTTTTCCTTTGGCCATGCGGTTTGCTTGTTTATCCGCGGCTATTGCTTCGGCCCTTCGCTTTTCCTTTCAGCGAACAGATTATATAACACTTATATGCAAGTGCTTGTCTGCCTGTTCAGAAAGTGAAAATGAACAGTTAATACCCGTGTACCGGGTATGTAGCATAATGGAGAAATCCATGTAAAAAAACCTAAATAACCAAAGAAATCCATGTAAAAAAACCTAAATATCCGGAGAAAGGAACCAACAAAAAGAAGGCCACATGGCCTCTCAAACCACTACACTATTAGTTGCAAAGAGATTTCCCTTTTGGAAACAAATTTCCTTTTTGGAAACCACAACTGGGTGTTTCAAAGGATTGTGATTAGCTTTTTTAATATGTTATAGAAATGTAATCAAACGGGATTCCTAGTTCAATCCCAAAACCAAACCAATACATTTCTAACTCTAAATTACTAATTAAGATGCTAATAAGTCTCGTTTAGCGACCAAGTGAAGTTGGCAATTGACATACTCTCTCGCGAGATCTACATTTGCATAGTTCTTTTATCTTCCCATGCCACGAAGTTGCACATCCTTCCGAACTATCTTGCAACAGATTTAGAAGTGACACCAATTGCACTTGTTTCTTTCATTGACCTAAACAATAACAAAAAAGGCAAATTAGTTCCAAGCTATAAATTTAATAGGAATAACACTCTTGTAACCTAGTTCCGAATAGGATAACCACAGGTGGGATGGGAACTCAAATAATCAAACGACGGGCCCGGATGGGAATTTCAGTTTGAAAAAATGGAAGTCAACAAAAAAAAAGTAGGAAATAAATTGAATATCAATGCAACTTGTAGGAGGCCACATATGCACAAAAGAATTAACTCTGGGAGGAAAGAGGAAAAAAAGAAGACGTGGAAAACAAATAATCAAATAGCCAACAAAGATACTAAGAAATTTGTATTTGATAGGGGGATTTCCTGACTAAGTCGAAACCACTGATACAAAAAAATTCCAGTGAAACATTCCAGTGAAAACACCTAGCATGAACCAATATGTTTTTGTAACTTTGAGAACGATGAAGAACTTAGAGACCTAGAGCAGATATAATAATAACTCTCAATAATGAAATCAAAAAAATTAATACCTTGATGACATTGAAACCCCACATTTACAAACCTGCAACAGAGAGGTAAAGGAATAGTCAGTGGTTAGTCTAATTCTACCATGCATTTTTACAAACACCATGAATGCAATTTAAAAAAAATTATGCAAAGAACAGCAACATGGAAACCATGGTAGAACACCTAGTCAACAACAACAACAACAATACGTTAGAAAACTTGTATTAAAATTTTGGTAGAACACCTAGTCAACAGTAGAAAACCATGGGTGCATGAATAACTATGGGTCTTTACCCCTGATTTCGCTAGAGTAGTAGAAGATGGGAGGAGTTTCGTCGGTGATGGTGGTCATTCGCGGACGGGGTGTTGCTAGCGTGAGAGATGGTGAGACAGTAGAAAACCATGGGTGTATGAATAACTATGGGTCTTTACCCCTGATTTCGCTAGAGTAGTAGAAGATGGGTGGAGTTTCATCGGTGATGGTGGTCATTCGCGGACGGGGTGCTGCTAGCGTGAGAGATGGTGAGTGGATGGGGGGAAGCGGAGGAAGGCAGAGGGAGAAAATAGATCGAGGGAGAGAGAGAGGATCACAGAACTTTGGTAAAGTATGAGAGAGAGAGAGAGAGAGGGCCTGTGGTATGGGCGGGATAATGCACAGGGATAAAATGAATCTCAACCACTGAATAAAGCCATCTCCAATCTCAGCCCTTGAGGGGTGTTGTGAGAAGCAATCTGGGCCATTAATCAAGATTGGACGGCTGAGATTTATGGGATCTATACATAAGTTCAAAATAACTGAGCTCTCTTACGCCGTGGTTATGTTATTGGATGATTGGATGGCTTGGGGTCTTAAAGAGAAAAGGAGTGACAAAAAAACGTAGACTGTTTTCTTAGCTACTCAGAACCAAAGGACTTTCCGTACCCGGTACATTTTTTGCCGTACCTGGTACTCGTACGGCAACATTTTTGGAGTATTCGTGCTTCATAGTGCCAATGTCTCAGCAAGACCAAGAACATAAGTGAAATCATCTCTCTGGCCTCCTGTTTGCTCAATATCTCCCTCGAGTCCCTCCACAATCCCATCTGTGTGCTGAAAATTTTCAGCAACAGTAAAATTTAATCTTTGAGCTAGTCGTCCTTCGAGTACCATAGCCAATGATTGCAACTAGACCAATAGCTCTCTCAAAAGCGTGTGAAGCTTGAACAGCAAGGGAAGCAGGGGCGGATGTACATTGGGGCTGGGGTGGGCCCTGGCCCCCCCGCACTTCAAAAAAAAAAAAAAAAATTTGCAACGAACAGTATAAATATTAAAGCAGGGAAGATTCAACCAACGGCGAGCTTTGGCTCAATGGTTAGAGTGCCTTGCTCCACACTTTCATCCAGAGTTGGAATCTCCCAAGGCGCACAACTCTGTTTTTTTAATTGCAACTATAATATTCATCTCTCTCTCTCTAAAGGTTTGTAAATTCTTTTTATTAAATGGAGAGAAACATAACACCTTCGGACGTTAAATTTTTTTCTCAAAGTTTAGCATTTTTACTCTATGTTTTTGTACGGACTATGGTAGGAATTAATGTACAATGAAAATTAAATCACAAACATGTCGATTTACATAATTATATGAATAAATTACGGATTACTCATCTTTTTTATATGTAATTATATGACTTCCTATTAATTTTTTTCTTCGATCATATTTTTCCATACAACATGTAATTAGTTTTTCATTGACTGGTGCCACCCCCGTAGCCGTCAAGCTTGCAATTGCAAAGCTAATTTGACAAATGTTATAACTGATTTTTTAGGACCGAGGACGAAGGTTAGTCCTCTCTCCGTAATGCCACCCATGAGAGGGCAATTTTGGCCTCGTCGTAGGCATCGATCGAGCTATCAAATGCATATGGCTTATGGCCCCCCCGGATTGGGAATCCTGGCTCCGCCACTGAAGGGAAGGAATAGACAGCATTTCAATCAAAATATGTGTATCGGAAAAATATCGACTAATGAAAAAAGCATGTTTGTCCAGTGCATGATCTTTCAGAAGTAGGTACATTTTCCCAAATACGAAGAGCCCGCAAGGCAATGCCGAGCCATTATCAGGATATTCATTGTCAGTGGGATGAAAGAAATAACCGAAAAACCAAACCGACCGACCGACCGAACCGGTATTTTTTTGCAATTTTGGTAAGTTTTTTTTTTTATATAAGTCGGCTCGATTCGGTTCGGGTACTCCCCATTAATTGAAACCATAACTGAACCGAAACCCGAACGGGTAGGAGAAATTGAAACCATAACTGAACCAATCGGGGATCGGTTCGGTTCGGGTACTCCCCGTTAAATTAGAAAACAAAATAAAAACGAAATAATTATGAATGAAATTCAAAATATGAAAATCAGTTAAACTAGAAATGCCACAGATCTGTCAATTAAAAAGGTATACAGATAAGCATCTAGATATTTTAAATGCAAAACTAATATAAATCTAAGTAGAAATTCAATACATTGAAGCTATACACAGGCTAAACTTTTACATATGAAGGGTAATTTTGTAATTTCATGTATCCGGTTCGGCTCAATTCGGGGAACGGTTCGGTCATCAGCTCAAACCAGATCCGAACCGAACCCGTTCGGTTATCTCACATCCCATACCATACCCACACCCACGGGGAATATTTCGGTTATGGTTCGGGAGAAAAAACCGGTTATGGTTTGGGTACCCATTGGTTCGGTTGAGATTGTCATCCCTAATCACAAAGACCTTTCATGTGCCAGATCAGAGAATTAAATCCCCTCAACTTACAGCTGGACCCAACTCTGATTAATTGGGAAAAAAAAAACAGACGTACTTCTTCTCTTCTCTCATTCGCCTCTTTCTCTCCCTCTTCGTCTCTCTCTACCATGGCGGCGATATGCTCCTCCCTCCGACGATGGCGCGGCACAAATCCTCTCGCTCGTCTCCCACTCCAAGTCCAATTGGAGACCCCATCTCTCACTCCAAGTCCTGTGTAAATCAATCTCGATCTGCATATTCCACGAGGAAGACCACAACGGCAGTGGCGGCTTCAGGAATTTTTCTAAGGGTGTTCATAAATTCTTATGCTCTACTACCTCTATAAACCACAGCTAAATATAGACAAAAAAAATTCCATTTATATCGACAATGCCACCTAAAAAGAACAACGGATAAAGTATATTACAATTGCCCTCGACGAGTTTTCATACTTTGAAACCGTTGCATATAGCCTCATTATCAACGGTATCCAATACATCACTCTCACTATAAGTAACCAAGCAATCATTCATCCACTAATCTCTCATTCGATTGCGTAGATTGCTCTTTATGTATTTCATTGCCGAAAAACTTCTTCCAGCTGATGCAGTGGCGACAGGAAGAGTCAACAAATATCAAAAGAAAATAGACCAATCTATATATGACATGTTTATCTGTTTCCACCAACTTTACAACAAGATCTCCAATCTCTTTAAGCTCAAAAAATCTTGTATCTATTTGGGCTTTAGTTTTCTGGGTTTCAATTTGAATTGAACTTGGGCTTTTTTATTGGCAAAAGTGTTCAATACTTGGGCTTTTTCGTTGGACAAGATGTTCAATTTATTAGGGTTGGGTGTTCAATTTAGTTTGGGTAGGGTGTTCAACAATGGGTTACCTAAAATTTCTACATGTATTCTAAGTTTTTTTTTTTTTTTGTGGTCATGTGACCATCCATACTATTGTCAAAGAATTTAGAAGATCAGTTAACTACTAAGTCGGTTGAAGCCAAGTCAGTTGAAGCTGAGTCATTTGCCTTTGTTGACCAGTCAATTACCACGTGTGCTCCAGCTCATACTACGTGTAATCCAGCTATTAGTGCTTAAGTGTGGTTAGTTAGTTTTTGTTGTTAAGCTCTAACTGTATTCTGTTTTCTCTCTCTCTCTTCACTGAGTCTGTATATATACTCTTAGTTGTATCATGTTCTGTTAATAAAAAATGAGAATACATCTTTTCAGTTTATTAGTGAACTCAAGTTAGGGTTTCCATATCAAAGTAGCTTAGTTTCAATTGTTGTTATGGTATCAGAGCATATTGACACAAGTCTGTAGCAATTTCGATCCAGAAATTCACAATTCCGCATAGAAGCTCAATCAGTACCTTCAAATTTCGTCATCAGAAGTTGAGTATTCAAGATCAAGAGTCAGTAGCAATTTCGATTCAGAAATTACGATTCCTCATTCAAGCTCAATCAGTACCTTCAAATTCGCCATCAGAAGTTGAGTATTCAAGATCAAGATCAAAGAATGGCATCTTCATCGTCGACTTCGACTGAGTATCTTCCACAATCTCTTACTTTTCTTATCGCCAATTTCCAATCGTTTATCACAATCAAGCTAGATTCGTCCAATTATTTTGCTTGGAAAACTCAAGTTGAGACTGCACTACGTGCGAATTCATTGTTTGATTTCGCAACTGGATCTCATGTTGTGCCAACGATTGAAACCCTAGATGCTTCAGGAAACAAAATCCCCAATCCAGAGTATGTAAAATGGGATATAGTTGATCGCATGCTCTTGTCCTGCTTAATTGCAACCCTAACGCCTTCGACTCTTCCTCATATCGTTGGAACTCATCATACTTGTGAAGTCTGGTCCAAGTTAGAAGAAAAATTCACTCTCTTTCTCGAACACATGTTATGGATCTAAAGAGGCGTTTATACAGTATCAAGAAAACTGTGCCTATGGAGCAGTATCTAGATATGATTAAAGGTTTGTTGCAAAAACTTGAAGCATCAGGAACACATATGGATGATGAAGATGTTGTATTCCATACATTAAATGGGCTACCTGATGAGGTCTTATCGTACGTTCAAACAAGCCTTACGGACAAGGACTGACACAACACCTCTTGCATTCAGTGCTTTATACTCGATGCTCATGGCTGAGGATCTATGTCAAGATTCTGGTGATGTTTCTACTCTTCTAATGGCACAACACAACTCTGCATCTACTCATAATTCAACTGTTTCTTCTTCTGGTTCTTCTGGTTCTCAAGTCAATCCAACACCTCATTACACTGTAAATCCTGGTACAAATTTTCAGTATCCAGTACAGTTTGGACCCCAAAGCCCTCAATTTCCTCAGTTCAGTCACCAAGGATCACAAAAAGAATCTCCCAACTATGGTGGAAGCAGGGGTTACAAAGGGAATAAGTTCAGAGGATCTCGAAGTAATTGGAATAATAACTCTGCCAACTGTCAAATCTGTGGAAAGAATAATCACCAAGCTAGTAGGTGTCACTATCGACAGGATCTCAACTATAGACCACCAAATATTGGATCTTCTGGGTCTCCTTCACCACATTTTGGTTCTAACTATGGATTTACTTATGGATCTCCACAACCAACAGCATATGGTTCAACTCAACCCTTCTATCCAGTGTACTCTACTCATCCAAGTATGCATGGACAGAACCATCACTCAGGATACAATTCGGCCACTTTTTATGCACCAAGACCTCAGGCTTTCATGGTTAATACTGATGGAACTTATCCAGCATCTAATACCTCTAGTATGTCATTTCCATCTATGGTTCAACCAGGATATTCACTCCAGTCTATGGGACCTGCTGGCACTATGGGTTCTGCTATAGTATCTCCTCAAGCACCTTGGTACTTTGACTCTGGAGCCACTGCCCATGTCACTAATGATGCTACTCATATTTCTGCTCCTACCTATCATACTCCCACTACAGTTACAGTTGGTAATGACCAATCTATTCCAGTGTCAACCTCAGGTAAAGGTTTGCTTCCTTTGCCTTCACAAAGTTTTCAACTTAAGAACATATTACATGTCCCTCAAATTTCTCACAATCTGTTGTCAGTATATCAATTTGCCTTGGATAACCATTGTCGTATCAGCTTTGACTCTTGTGGTTATGTCGTTCAGGACTTGACTACCAATCAGGTTCTTCACAAGGGGCCCTGCCACCAGGGCCTCTATCCCCTTCTGCCTTCTTCTAGGTCTGGTTCTGCTGCCACAGCTCTTCTTAGTGTGCCATCTACTACTGAATTGTGGCACAGACGTCTGGGCCATCCTCATGCTGCCCTTCTGCCTCATCTCTCTGCAAAATATAGTTTGTCTATTCCTTCTTCTTTGCCTAGTATTAATTGCTATGCTTGTCATAAAGGGAAAAGTCATAGACTCTCATTCCCAGTCTCTACTACTAAAACTTTACGTCCATTTGAACTCTTGCATGCTGATGTATGGGGTCCTGCCCCTCTTGTTTCTTTTTCTGGATATAAATACTATCTGCTGTTAGTGGATGACTTTACTAGATATGCTTGGTTGTTTCCTTTGCATTTTAAAAGTGATGTCTCTACACATATTCAAGCTTTTAGAACATTTGTTTCTAATCACTTTAATTCTTCAATTCAGACCATTAGGTCAGATTGTGGGGGTGAATTTCTCAATAAACTCATGACCACTTTCTTTGCCAAATTTGGGATTCTTCAAGAAACCTCATGCCCTTATACTCCCCAACAGAATGGTTTGGTTGAAAGAAAACATGCTCACATTGTTGAGACTGCAATTACTTTGCTTCAACAAGCTAATATGCCCATCCAGTTTTGGCTTGAAGCCATCATTACTGCACTTTATTTGATCAATCGGTTGCCTCACTCATCCTTACACTTTGATGTACCCTATCATAAACTATATAATCATCCACCTGATTACCTTAGTCTCAAGCCCTTTGGCTGTTGATGTTTTCCTTATCTCCGCCCTTATACTTCTAATAAACTTGAACCAAGGTCCCAACCATGTATTTTCTTGGGATATTCTGCAGGAACTAAGGGATATAGGTGCTTAGAGCCAGTTTCCCAAAGGGTATACTTGTCCAGACATGTTAAATTCATTGAAAATGACTTCCCTTATTGCACATTGACCACTTCTTCTCTTGTGTGTCCTGTTTCTACTTCTTTACCTACTGTGCCATCCTTCTTCTTTCCTTCTACTTCTGTTTCTTTTCCATTAGTTCCTCCATCCTTTTCTAGTGTTTCTCCTTTATCTTCTCCTTTAGCAATTCCTTCTTCCTCTCCTATTCCTAACTTCTCTGCACCATGCCTTGCTCCTTCTCCTACTCCTGTAGTTCATTCTTCTCTTCTTCCTGCAGTAAATTCTTCTCTTCTCCCTTCTTTTGTTTCCAGCTCCCATAACATGGTCACTAGATCTAAAAGTGGCATCAGACTTCCCAAAATACCTTTTTCTTTGTTAGTTCAAGCTCCACCTGTTACAGAACCAGTGTGTTTTAAGGAAGCTATGGCATTCCCTGAGTGGAGGCAAGCCATGACTGCTGAATATACTGCACTTATGTCTCAAGGAACTTGGTCTCTAGTGACTCCTCCTCCTGGAGCTCCTGTTATTGGGTGTAAATGGATTTTCAGAATTAAGAAGAACTCTGATGGAACTATTGCTAGATACAAAGCTCGTCTTGTTGCCCAAGGTTTTCAACAAACCGAGGGAGTGGATTACTCTGAAACTTTCAGCCCTGTTGTTAAACAGCCCACTGTGAGAGTTGTTCTATCTTTAGCCTTACATTTTGATTGGTCTATTAGACAAATGGATGTCACCAATGCATTTCTTCATGGCCATCTTCAAGAACAAGTTTTCCCTCAAACAACCCCAAGGGTATGTTAATCCAGATTTCCCTCATCATGTTTGTTCTTTGCATAAGGCCTTATATGGTCTCAAACAGGCACCTCGAGCCTGGTATGACTTGTTATCTAAACATCTATTGGCACTTGGGTTCAAGAATAGTATGGCAGATCCTTCTTTATTTGTGTATCATCACAATTCTGATTTGGTCTACATCCTAGTATATGTTGATGATTTGTTGATTACTGGGAATAATCAGACCTTAATTGGTCAACTTGTGCATAAACTTAGCACTGCCTTTGCTCTTAAAGATATGGGTCCCCTACATTATTTCTTGGGCATTGAGGTTGTTCACACTGCTGCTGGTCTAATGTTGTCCCAAAAGAAATATGCTCTTGACTTACTTGCCAAGGCTGGGATGACTGAATGCAAGCCCTGTTCTACTCCTTCTTCCATAAGACCTGACTCTGATGCTCCTTCCTCTCTCTTACCTAATCCAGAGCTCTACAGGTCATTGGTGGGTTCTCTCCAGTACCTAACCTTAACTCGACCAGATTTAGCCTATGCTGTCAATAGTGTTTGTCAATACATGCACATGCCCCTTGATCATCATTTCACTGCTGTCAAGCGTATTCTTCGATATGTTAAAGGCACTTTAGACCATGGATTAGTCTTTTGTAAGGGGTCATTGTTGTTATCAGCATACTCAGATGCTGACTGGGCAGGTGATGCAGTGGATAGACGATCCACAGGAGGTTATTGTGTTTTTGTTGGTCCTAACCTAGTGTCTTGGTCTGCTAAGAAGCAGGCTACGGTGGCCAGATCTTCCACTGAAGCTGAGTATAAAGCACTAGCTAATGCTGCCTCTGAAGTTGTTTGGTTCTTGCAGTTATTTAAAGATTTACATGCCCCTGCATTTCCTGCTACTCCCACTCTGTGGTGTGATAATACCTCAGCCCTGTCTTTGGCAACAAATCCTGTGTTTCACGCCAGGTCCAAACACATTGAGGTGGATTTCCATTTTGTGCGAGAGAAAATAGCACACAAGCAACTTCACGTTTGTCATATTCCCTCACAGTTTCAGATTGTTGATGTCTTGACTAAACCTCTTACTATTGGTAGGTTCTTGTTTCTTAAAGGCAAACTGAAGCTTGCTTCTCTACCAGCTTCCATTTGTGGGGGAGTGTCAAAGAATTTAGAAGATCAGTTAACTACTAAGTCGGTTGAAGCCAAGTCAGTTGAAGCTGCACAACGGTCTGGTTCAGGGCCCATTCGCCGGCTAATTTTGTCAATTGTTCTGATCATCTTGGTGTCAATTGTTCTGATCATCTTGGTGTTGATATCATCCAAAGACGAAAAACCAAAAAAACCAACCGAACCGAACCGCTTTAATCACCACAGAATCAAACGGTTCTACCCTTTCACCGGTCGGTTTCGGTTCAAACTTTCAAAAACCGATTGGTTCGATTAGGTGGAAAAAATGGAAAAAAATGGACCAAACCGAACCGATTTCATCCCTAATTGTCACAGTCTATATCTCGTAAAATAGCTTCAGCAACATCTGCACAACTATTTACCATTCTACTTAAATAATCAAGAACACAGGGGGACACTTCAAAGTGCAAATCTTTTAGCCTTACACGAACAGATCTAACCTACAGAGGAGAAGAAAAGGAAGTTAAATGCAATCAAAATAAACAACAAAAAATCATAAATATTTGGACTTAATTTGAAAGTGACTCATTTAAGTTTCAAGAGAATTTGAAGCACACCGCTTCTGGTAGATGTTCGCACTGCAATGCAGTCTTAAAAATAAAGTCTATGGTGGCTGCCAGAGGTTCATCATTTGAGCCTGCCAAAAGTTCAAAAGATTGAAAAAGAACACTCTCCCAAACTTCGGTGCTACATTCCAACTAGCTAAGAGCACCAAAAACCTGACACATGAAGATTGTATGAGTAAAATATGAATAGCAATGCCTATCAACAAACAAGCTACCAATTCTCTGCAAATTCAAAGGATAAGACATTCAAAATCGTTACATATGTTTCCCAGATATTTAGACTCCAGATTTATACCTGTGTGTGTGTGACGCCATACGTGCATGGGCGTGTGTGTGGTTGTGTCGACTCACAAATTTATGAAGAACATCCCAATAAGACAACAGCGGGAAACAAAGAAGAACTTTCAAATATCTTACTAGTACTCGTTATGCAGGTTCTGCATCAGGCCTCTGCAGTCGATCTAAAAGAGCACAAGCAGCAAGTGGATGCTCTGAATGCTCAACTAATTTTGGTACCAAAACAACCAGGTCCGGCTGCAGATGCCAGGGAGGTTTATAAAAAACAAGAGCAATCTTTTGTGCAGATGGGGCATTCACCTTGGCTCAAGACAACCATGTGGAATGACTCCATCTAGTGCTCTAAGTGAGTTCATAATCAACCCGAGAAGCTCCTCAGACTGCTCTGGCCATTTCGTCTGAGACTACATTTTCTTGAATTAGTCAACAGCAAGAACTAGTTCAATATTACATGTGAGAGTAAATATTTACCTTCGAGCAAAGGGAAGCACTTTCTGAAAAACCAACAACAGATGTCTCAGGCAGACGAATAGGCAGTCCGCTAACAATTTTATCAGGTATAACAACCCCATTCATGTCAGAACTTTGTACAGCAGATGCATTGGTGCCTTCATCTATCCCTGGGTCCAATCGATCCTGTATGGGAAGATGTACAAGTTCTATTCCCCCATTGTCCCTATCAGATTCCAAGGACCTGATAGCTCCACTGCCATTGGAGATGGTTTAAAATTTGAATCAGTGGAATTGTCATTGGAATTTCCTTTGAAGGTTGTCAACACTCAACCATTATATCCAACAACAAATCAATGAT
>JADGMU010001268.1:0-90826 GCA_016920895.1 Vaccinium myrtillus | reverse complement strand
TATATATATAGATATTTTGTTGAGATGGATGTATACGTGTAGAGAGAGAAGGGAGATTGAGGAAGTGTATTTGAAGTGTACGGGATGTGTATCGAAGTGTTAGTAGGAGGAAATTGATATAAGGGGCATAAATATCTTTTTGTAGTCTTTTTTAATGGAGTTAGGGTTTTTAAACCTTTTCGATAGTTGAGGGGGGTGTCGTCGTAGATTAATTTAGTTCATGGGGTGTCTGGGTAAAGATGTATAGTATAAGGGGTGTCTAGGTGATTTACCCCTTTTTTAATCTGTTGCTAACATAGGATATACTATAATGAATGAGGGAAAAAAAAAAAGAAAAAAGGCAAGGATCGATTAAAAGATAATCAACCCTCTTTGAATGAAACCAACGTAATAGGGAAATGCTTGAAAGGCAATCGACTGAAAAGGAAATAAAGTTTGGAAATCAAAGCTCGGAAAACTAATTCATTAGTTAGGATAAGAAAACATTATCTTAATCGAAGTAGATGTCATCCATAAATAGGGAATAATTGAATGGCTAGGATTTTAACATAAAGGCGATTAGACGGCTGTAGAAGTGCTCATGTAATTTACTCATGCTAATAGCTGCGGACGAAAGGTGTATTACCTATTCCTAGAATCAAGCGCAAGTGACTTCGCCGTGCAACCACTGTCAAAGAGAAAAGCATCAATCAATCAAAGATGTTTAGCCTGCAAAATTCTGAATGCATGAGCTTAACTAAAGGGAAAACGACCTTCTCATTAAATAATTGGTCACGCAATCATCACCCCTATTTAATTTTAGGGAGGGAGGGAGCAAAATTCTGTAAATGGAAACGAGGGTTTTGTAAAAATCAAGAAACCCACCATAACTTGTTTTGAATTTAGGGTTGACACGGCAGTTGACTTGGAAGCGCTGTTATTGGAGGAGGAGGACTTTGCTGAAGTCTGAAAAAAGAGGGCTAATTTCTTCTTCTACATTGGAATGGTCCATAGGGAAAAAGACTCCATTGAGAGAGGGGGTTTCCTACTTGCCTTCCTCATTGGCCCACCACCACTGTAACGACCTTGACCCATTGAGTGCTCTCTCTCTCTCTGTCTCTCTCTCTCTCTCAATCAATCGTTTACAGATTCCAAACTCAGAGCATCATATGGGAAGTTGTCTTGGTCTTCCATCAGATTCCAAACTCAGAGCATCATCTGGGAAGTTGTCTTGGTCTTCCATCTGATTGCACATGTAGTGTACTCCGGGGCTAAATAAATAGTTCCTGGAACCCAGAATGTGGAAAAATAATCGGTTCAGAACAACAACAGGGGATTTTTTATACAGTAGATAGACAAGGAATCAAGAGCAACACTTCATATTTTGCTTCAGAAACATCCCAATTCCAGAAAATATTATTTCTTCCAAAAAAACCAATCCAATATGGTCCAAAGATGAGATGAGAAGTCTCTTTGCAAAAATCAACTAATGAGTCTATATGCAAAGTCTTTCCATAGACACAACAAAATTAAAATCCTCATTCTAAAAGCATATCCACTTCTTACCCAAATTTTTACTTAAATTTGAGTAAAAATTTAGGTAACAACTTGAGTTGGTAAGGCTCAATCATTACTCAAATTGTACGGTGAAAATTTGATCCACAACATTAAATGACAAAAGGTAGTAAATACTAGAGAAACAAAAGAGCCTTGAAAATTTGGTTCACAGATTTAGTGAAACATTTGAGTAAATCTCAAATTTGGTATAAGTTTGGGTAAGAAGTGGAGGAGGGTTTTGGATGATTTTTACTTAAATTTGATTTTGAGTAAGGAGTAGAGATAATCTATCTCGAGCCTTTAAAATACTTTTACTTAAATGTGAGCGAAAATTTCATTTGATATGAAACACTTGAATGTGTAAATTCATATCTAATCACAAATTTGAGTAAAACCTTTATGAATACCATGGTTGTAAGTTCTTGACTTCAACTCACTTCTCTATCACCTTTTGCTTTCTCTGCAACTCGGATTTTTTTCTTTCTTTGCCCCGTATTTCACACCACCCAGAAAACAACATATCCAAGAGTATACATTGTGACAGAGACGGTGACAAACGCAGAATTCGAGTTGGATTTAGTTGGGCGGATGAAACTATATAGTTGTAATTTTTTGTGATAAATATAAGTATATTTTGTTAAGAAAAATTTGAAACTTGGATACGGTGGTCGCCCAGACTAACCTGCACTTGTGTCGCGGTCAGTCCTTGATGAGAGATAAGTGCCGGGTCAATGAAGAAGATGAGCATGAAACTCCCATGGAGTCTTTTGGCCCACCGACTCTTCCAATTTGAACAAAAGTAGTGGGTCCTAGTTTGCTCTTCTTTTCAATCACACTTTTTTTTTTTCAAATTCCTCCAAAATAGCAGCAATAGTTCCGAGTCGACTGGCGTGTCACTGTCATCCAAGCAGAGAAATCAACCTCTACTTTCTTGAAAAAATCCACCAATAGTGCCTTACTTCAAGAAAGAAAAACTTTTTCCTTCCTCTCCACTGTGTTAGTTGTTCATTATTCGTTTCGCAAATTGGGTTACTTAAAATGGGTATTCCCTCCATTTTGTCTCTCTTTCTTCTCCTTCACCTACTCTCTCTTCACTCTTCTGGGAAGTGTCCAGACTCCTTCAACTGTGGAACTCATGGCCAAATCAGATTCCCTTTGTCCAACACAACATTTCCCCAGTGTGGGCTCTTCACTGTTCAAAATTGCACAGACTCAGTTCCAAAACTCTATTTTCTAACGCCGGAACTGCTCTATGACCTTAATAGTACCAATGTCCAAGAAAATTCCATAAGGGTTAATGACCCAAATCTAGGGAACATCATTACGACAAAAGGCTGCGATATTTTCAGTTTTTACTTTAACTGGACTCTTCCCGTTGGACCCTCAATTTCTTTCACAGTATCCCCTGGTATCACCTTGTTCAAGTGTGCCACTATAAGCCCTGAACTTAACAGGCAGCAAGATAGTTATTTTCACGGTAATGACAGTTACAGAGGCTGCAGTGACTACACTGTCTACTATAAGTATCCTCATCATTATCCGGTTCAAAGTAATGGAAGCTTTCCTCGTAATTGTTCGGTTATTGAGTTGCCAGTGGTGTCGGAACGCGGAAACCGAAATGCCAGCGATTTATTCTCTGTCTTGACTTCTGAGTTCTCCATTGAGTTTCATGTGTCCAACGCATGTCGCGAATGTCGCCGCAAGGGAGGGCGATGTGATCATGATGGCCCGCTCTTCCTGTGCAAAAAGGAGAAAGAACTCAAAGAAGGTAATGGCATTCGAAAACATTCTTTAATACATGTCAGTTTGCTCCATCATGGAAATTGTCATTTTCGTTTATGCATTTTTCATTTCGTTAAGGTCAGGCGTTTAGAATATGCAAAGTAAATTACTTTGAATTGAGAGAGGTTTCTGTGCATTTGTATTTCGCTGGAGTGGGCGTTCTTGCCAAACCACATAACTCTGTGTCTGGGTTGTGCGTTACCCACGATATGTAATAATTGGTCGGAGCGAGGTTCTGTGATAGGGTCTCTGGAAAAAACATTTTAACGCCCTGGTTGAGTTCGTCCAGATTTTTTTGAAAGTGATTGGAAACTAAAATCCGTGGTTGCATTTGTTTTAAGACCAAGTTTCGGTTTTCCCTTTCCCTCCCCCACCACCTACGGCCACTGCCCACCTCCAGGACTACCCACCACATCCGATCACCCCAACCGAATACCCTTCAGCCACTCCCCACTTCTGACTGACCACAACGTTACTAAAGCTCCTTGGCTTGTAACCAGCTACTGTACTTAATGGGACTTTAGCACTGCCTTTAAGTGGTTTCGCTAGACTTAAGTCAGCACATAGTAAAAAAAGAAATTGCATTGTGTTGTACTGCATGTGACTTGAAAGCCGTTGGCTAGACTGCCCCAATTGAGAAGGCAGATTGTAGCCAGGGCAAAATGAACCCCCTTGGGTGAAGTTGGGTCGTAAATTGTTCAGAAGCATTAGAACTTGTCGTCTAATGATTGGCAGTTCCAAAACTGTAAAAGTGTGATCTAATGGAGCATCTCTTGCCTATAGGCAATCTTAATCTATGTATAAATCTGAACAACTCGCCCATTAACTACGTAGTTGTAAATTGACAGGAAAAAATTCTTGTAAAATCCGAGTTTTTTTTTTTTATCAACTTTAAAATCCGAGTGAAAATTCGAATTTTGTGTGAGCTGAACACATCACTTTTTCTCTCTCTCTAGAAATTTTCTTTTACCCTGGAGTATGATATTCACCACCAAAATTTCTTATACGGAGTATGATGATTTTCCATTTGTTGTTTGGAGTTTAGAGGTTTCGACTATAAACCGCCACTTTTCCACAATAGACCTCTTGACAGTTTTCGTTGAGAGAGAAGAGTCGATGGGTCAAGTTTATCATAGTGGTGGTGGGTCAATGAGGAAGGCGAGTGACTCAATGTTGTAGCTCAAGCGATCATGAATGTACACTTAAGTGTCATTGGGTGAGGTCTCAGGTTCAAGTCGATGTCCTAGCGTTTGGGGATAAAAAAAAAAAAAAAAAGCCAGGGAAGTAGGAAACTCCTTCTCAATGGACTCTATTTGCTTACTGACAATTAATTGCAATGTAGAAGAAGAAATTCGACTTCCCGTGAGTCCTCCTCCTGTAACAGTATTGCCAAGTTAACAGGCATGTTAATGGTGGGTTCGTTGGTTTTTACAAAACCCTCATTCCTCAGTCAAAACACAAAATTTTTCAAAGGTGTGTAATAGTTGTCAATATTAGCAGCCATACCTTTCTCCTATCAACACAAACTGCCATGTTTGTTTCCATGATCATACTGTTACTAATTTACTAGACTCGGTCTGTTTCCCTCACTCTCCTCCTATTTTCTGTTGGTAACCATCCCTTTCCTCCCTTTGAAAATAATTCCCATTGTTAGAGTAGTTGTCTCACATTGTTTGGGTATGGAATGAATTTTCACTTAATAACATTTAAGACCTCTCCACTCGTTGTCAATTGGCTTTGAGTTGGATATAAAAGTTTTCCCAGATATGTGCTATTCCCTTTTTTTTTTAAAAATACTGGAGTGTGGGTAAGTGTTTCTCAGTTCTCAAATCAAGTGGAACTCATGGACAAAGCTTAAACAGGTTACTTGATGAAAGAAAGATATTGCCCCCTCATTGTTTGTTGATTGATCTTATAGTTGTCTTTGCACTTGCCCATTACAGTAACTTGTTTTTCATGGGCTTCCCTTTGCGCCTAGCCCGTGGAAACAAATTTCATCATAAAGAAAGTGTCTTTAGATACGCCTCAAAATATTGATTAATTCATGTGTATTTGACGTCACATATCATCTTTGTAACATATTGGATTTTTTTTGGAAGACAACATTTCCTTTAATTGAGGGGTTTCTGAAGACTAACACGAAGTTTGTGCTCTAAACTCCCACTCTAATAGTCTAATGGATCAAAATTCCCTTGTTTAGATCCTAATGATCAATACCGTTTCCATCATTCTGTCTCCCATGAACTTTAAAGTATGCACACGTTCCCATCAATAGGAGTCCGCACGCTGTAAAAAAAATTGCTTTGTGTTGTGCTGCGCCTTGAAAGCTGTTGGGTAGAATACCCAAATTGTGAAGGCAAACTTAGCCAGGGTTAAATGAACCCCCTTGGGACATAAATTGCTCGGAAGCTCAAAATCAACCCCATTTTGAACAAACTATGTGGTTAGAACTAGTCATCTAATGATTGGCTGTTGCAATCCAAACCAAAACTGTAAACAGGAAATTGGCCTAAAGGCCAACTTTGGGGCTTTTAAGGGTATTTAGTCCGACCTAACTTATTTTAAAGCTTCCAATACATTGATGTGAAATATTTTAGGGTTCAAGGACAATACTAGACAAAAATATCCTTAATGATAAAAAAAAATACAAATCGAAAACTGGTACAGCCCGTCACTTTTATCTCTGTCGTTGACTGACTAGCCATTGAGAGTGACAAGTCATTGCTTTACTTTTCCTTTCCTATTGACCCGACACTCTCTCTCTCTCTCTCTCTCATGCGTGGGTCCTGGGTGGGACAAAATTAATTTTGTCTCTAAAATTTTGGGATTGGGTTCCATTTTGAAGTTCAATTTTAGGGGGGTAGGCTCCTCGGAGTAGGTTATAGTGGGTTTAGATCAATCGTTTCAAATATGCAAAGCAAATTACTTTGAATTGATTGATGTTATTCTCCTTGACACGGGTCAGGAGGAATGAACTTGATATTGATACTAGGGATAGGTACTATACCTTTTATCAGTATCAAGTATCAGTAAGCATGATTTGAAGCCGATGCATCTATATATATAGTCGAATAAATGCATCAAAAAGTTCTCATTTTTATTGCTAGAGTCCTGGGCGTGTACAACAGGTCATGGTGACCGGATGAAGAGTCTGAGCTTGGATATTTAGAAGATTCTTGATTTCCAACAGATGGATGTGCCTGCCGGGTTATCGATTCACTGAGAGGTTTCGTTTGCCGGCCTGGGGATCGATGTGTCGGTCGACAGATGTGTGTGTTGGCCGGTACATCTTTTAGGGTTTGGATCCAAAACAAGGGTTGTGGGCGAATTGGTGCATGTATGGGCTTCCTATGGGCTAAGCTTGTTCTCAAAAATCCACAAAGTTCATATCTTTAATACCACATCTTACGAGATTGTAAGTCAACATCGGGTTTCGTCCAAGGTGGGACTTAAATATTTGCAAAGCCAAATTTGGGTATCTACAATGACAAAGTTAGTATATTCATGGAAAAATGGAGTAAAGCTCAAGCAAGTAGAGGTGCAAGAGTTACATTACCTATCCCCGTTGCATGGGGTTTGGTTATATAGGCAATTTAAGAGGTCAAGTCCCATTAGGCTTGAGTTGCTTAAGATTGTTGGGTGTGGATAAGGATGACACGAGTAGAGTCCAGTGCTTGGAGTCCTCATATGTCGTCGGGGAAGGAAGGCGCCTTGACCAGGGTTGCACTGTTCAGACTTTAGGTAGTGTAGGAGAGTCGTAGCTTACCTGTAAGACCTGTTTGGGATATGAATACAGAGATTTGTAGTTATCCATTATATTTGTTGATGGGAGGCCAAGCAGACCAACTAGGGCCGAGCACCTATATGGCCGAGCTGGACAGCCATCACCCACAAACGTATAAAGCGAATTAATTGACAACTTCATGACTTTGAGAGCAAAAGTGGTGGCTTATTTTTTCTTGAGAAAATAAAATGACGGGGTCGATAAGAAATATATCATCTGTTAACCAATAAGAAATTCTATAACAGTGGCAATTTTTTTTTCCCCATGGGTTCAACTGACCCCACACTCCATAGCATGATATTGCCACTGAACGTGCAGTTACAAACATGTCTCGGAAAAATTTATGAGAGAGAGAGAGAGTTTACCGATCGAAAGAAAGGTCGTTATAACACCCAAACCTCGGTTTTCTGATGACTTCCACTAGTCCTCCTATAACACCATTTCCAAGTCAATTGGCGTGTGAACCATAAATCCAAAACATGTCGGGTTCCTTGATTTGTGAAGGAATATCGCTCATCTTAAACTATGGGATTTGTTCTTGTCGTGCTAAATTGGGAATTAAAAATGGATTTTCCCTCTTTTGTACTAGCTTGCTTTCTTGTCTCTCATCTACTGGTTCTTCACTCTTTTGGTTCTTGCCCATCCTCCTTCGACTGCGGATCACTAGGTCTGATCAAATGCCCTTTTACCAAAACCACACATCCCTTTGTGGGTTGTGCACATTAAGTTGGGACGAACCAGTTCGAAAAGTGATATTGGGTGCGGAGGGAAGATCTTATCAAGTTAATTAGGCGCTTCACTGACGATACCATAAAGATTAGTGCCCAATACTAAATTTCTTATTGAGTCAAACAATTGCGATTTTTCCAGTCACATCAATCCTCTAAATACAGGTTCTATTTCCTACAAAATCTCCCCCAATCTCACATTCTTCAAATGCCAACCCAACAGTTTTGAACTTGAGCATCATGAGACTGATAAGCACTTCTTTGATAATTACACTCAATATAGAGGCGAACATTGCCAAGGGTACACTGTCTAGCATTCGTGCTCGAAAAATCAAGTTCCTACTCCTGGTAGTATTTCAGGAAAGTGTGTGTTTTTGTTGCAGACTGAATTCTTAGTGATCCATTCTGTTTTTTGCCTTCTGATTTCTCTGTTGAATATGATGTGTCAAAGGAATGTCATGCGTGTGTGGCTAACAGTGGTCAGTGTCTGCATGACACCCAAGAATGCCAATGCTTTAACGAGAGAGGAGGTGCTGACATTTTTGGTTGGTTTAAGGCTTGTTCATTTCAGAATGTGCGAAGTGAAATAACTTTAAATCCCATTCCTTTTCTTCCCCCATTCTTTGTAAACTTGTCTAACCAATATTTTTTTCCTTTTTCTCTGTAATTTTTTTTGCAGGAATAAGCAACTTGGTATTGATTATCGGAACAGGTATCGTTTATGTGCTTCATTAGCGTAATATCTTCACTCAAATGAGAGCTAGCGAGATTTATTATTCCTCATCCCCTTGTATTTCATTAGCTTTCCAAGTTGCAGGAAGATATCCTAAAACTATTATCCATGTCTTACCATTTCTTTGGAATTGTGCTTCAGTTGTTCCTGTGGGGATTGTGATAATTATGTTGTTCTGCATCATCATCAAGAAACTCGCACAAAGTGAATCCACGGTCTTTTGGAAAAAGAAGACAGAGAACTATCGAAACATTGAGGAATTTCTAAAGAATTGTGGGTCTCTTTCTCTTAAAAGATACACTTATTCCGACATTAAGAAAATTACCAACTCCTTTAGAACTAAACTAGGTCAAGGAGGCTTTGGTAGTGTCTTCAAAGGAGAGTTGAAAAATGGCTCCCTCATTGCAGTGAAGGTTTTGAAAGGGTTGAAAGGCAATGGAGATGAATTCATTAACGAGGTTGCAACCATTAGTAGAACTTCTCATGTAAATATTGTGACTCTTCTTGGATTTTGTTTTGACGGTCGTCATAGAGCTCTCATATATGAGTTCATGCCTAATGGATCTCTTGACAAATTCATACATGATGGTGGTTCCTTTACATATCGCCAGTTGGGTTGGGAAGCATTGTATCAAATTGCGGTTGGTATTGCCAGAGGCTTGGAGTACTTACACCGTGGTTGCAGCACACGAATTTTGCATTTTGACATAAAACCTCATAATATTCTTCTAAATGAGGACTTTTGCCCAAAGATCTCTGATTTTGGCCTCGCTAAACTGTGCCCACAGAAAGATAGTATCATATCATTAACTGGTGCCAGAGGAACAGCAGGCTACATTGCCCCAGAAGTATTTAGCCGAAATTTTGGTGGGGTTTCACACAAGTCTGATGTGTATAGCTATGGAATGATGGTTCTAGAAATGGTTGGAGGAAGAAAGAATATAAGTGTCGAGGTTGACCGAACGAGTGAAATATACTTTCCACATTGGGTATACAAGCGTCTTGAGCTAGATGAAGAACTTGGATTGTATGGCATTATGGATGACGAGTCACATGTAAGTGCAAGGAAGATGATTATAGTTGGCCTGTGGTGCATACAAACTGATCCTTCACACCGACCATCAATGAGTAGGGTGATGGAGATGTTAGAAGGGACCGCGGAACCTTTGCAAATCCCTCCTAAGCCCTTTTTGTCTTCTCCCTCTAGAGCACCTATAGGTTCATCCACTACATGTGTCATGATATTGTGATGATGCATGCGTCCTTCTACAGGAGAAAAAGCAAAATGTGGACTCCCGTAATTTCAAAACGTACAAGTAAGATTAGGTAAGTCTGTATCTCTTAAACATGGTAAGTTTGTAATGCCCAAACAAGAAACAATGAGGCTTCTAATGTGAAAGTTGAACAAATAGTTTGTATGTTCTTATTTGGCATGTATTTAAGGCCTATAATTTTGTTTGCAGTTTCATGTTCTTTGCACAAGTGTCGAACTTGACTCAGGTCAAGACCTACTGCTGTGTGAAAGCATAGTCAAATTTAAGTGTAGGGGTTAGTAGAAAGACAAAGAGAGCTAGATTGTTGGTCAACTTATTTGATTCATGACAAAGCATTTAAATTGGGACACGGCCATCGAAGGAGATTAAAGGTCTCAATTAGACCCCTTTTTCCCAAGTAATAATTTTCATTTTAGAACTGTTCACCTTGTTTTGAAAAGCATTTTCCTTATGTTATCCCACGATCAACAGTACCTTAACGAGTTTGGATAAGTCGTCTATACCTGATGATTAATTTATTTTGAAGTTTAGTTTTCAAGAATTTCAGAAAAGTTTGTCTATCGATCTATCTACCTTCTTCAGTAAATAGAATATGGTATTCAACTCTTCATTTTGTTCAATATACACGTCTCTCTCTCTCTCTCTCTCTCTCTCTCTCTCTCTCTCTCTCTGTACATAGTTGCAGTAACATATTTCACATGAATATTCTTTTCAATTCTCAACATTGTTATTCACCAGAAAAAATTTCATAGAATTCGAAGAGTTAATCGGGAAACTTCCTAGGAAAAGTTAGTTCTAAACCTTTTTCAAGATGAAGGTTTTTGGGCTATTTTATATATTAATAGGAAAAGCCATATAAGTTCACGACAGTTACAGTCTTGCAATAGGAATCAAAACTTCCCTAGAGAATTAACCAACAAAAAGTCATAAAAGTTGCCAAATTTGTGCAATAGAATGCTATAACACTATGTCTGCATGTAATGAGGTATACGTATGTGTACCTTTTGAATGTGCCGCCATCCTAACTACATATCCTGACATGTGCTCTTCGATAATTGCAAAATAGCAACTCACCCAATTTCTAATGTAGTAGTGTGACATTGGATGTACAAATCTTATTTTGTAGACAGAAATCTATCTCGAACGCATTTCCCAGGTATGCGATTTTTGTTTGGATCTCCTGGAGTGTGGGTAACTGTTTCTCAGGTTTCAAATCGAGTGGAACTCATGGGCAAGCTCAATATTGTCTCTTGATTGATCTTATAGTTGTCTTTGCACTAGTCCCTTACGGTAACTTGATAACCACCACTTTATCAAGGCGTTTTTTTTTTTAAATCGGGAAAAAATTCATTCATCACAAGGATAAAAAATAAAAATACCACGGGATGAAATGCCCCGTTTTCATTGAAGTAGTACTCATGAGGAAACCTGGGTCAATTTTTCCCGCTAAGATCAGAACTCTTTGAGTTCTCAAATCTTAACATACACGAGTTCAGTACTCTGTACTCATGAGGAAACTTAAATGGGATTCTTGATGAAAAAACAAAAGATTTCAAAACGCATCTTTGGAACATATTGGAATATTGTTTTGGTGGCATTGACAACAATTCCTAGAATTGAGTGGTTTATGCATCTTTGTTAATATGCCTGTTTCCTGGTCCCTTGTTTAGTTTAGCCTTGCTGTTTCCAGAAAAATATGTTTAACGGTCTCCAAAGCATGTCCCAAATATCTAAAAAAATGGTGGTTGATTTCAGACCAAGTTTTTGCTTTCTCATCCACTCCCCCACCACCTATGGCCACTGCCCACCTCCAAGCCACCTCCTCCGGTCACCCCCACTGAAAATCACTTCAGCTTCTCCCCACCTCTAGCCGACCACAAGGTTACTAAAGCTTCTTGGCTTGTAAACAGCTACTGTACTTGGTGGGACTTCAGTGCTTCCACAAAGGTGTTCGTACACTCGAAATAAACATAAAGTTAGCACACTGTCAAAAAAAATTGCTTTGCGTTGTGCTGCGTCTGGAAAGCCGTTGGTTAGAATCCCCCAAATTGAGAAGGCAAATTTACCCAGGGCAAAATGAACCCTAAATTGCTCAGAAGCTCAAAATCAATCCCATTTTGAACAAACTGTGGTTAGAACTGGTCATCGAATGACCGGCTATTACAATCCAAACCAAAACTGTAAAAGTGTGGTCTGTTTGAGCCTTTCCAGCCTTTAGGCAAACCTAACTGTAAGTATAAATTTGAGTAACTGCATACTTGTAATGTGGACGGGAGAAAATGTTCGTAAAATCCAAGTAAAATTTGGATTTTTGTTTGACCTTGACCCCCATCAATTTTGGTTCTCTCTCCAGTTTTTTTCTTTTGTAATGGTGTACAAAATAAACCTTATCACAATATTCACCACTAAATTTCTCACGTGGAGGACGAAAGATATCCCATATGCTGTTTTGAGTTTAGAGGTTTTAACTGTCCACAAGTTTTTCCACAATAGACCTCTTGACAGTTTCATTTAAGTTGGAAATACACACACACAAACACACTGACAAATCAACTGTGGAACTAATGGCCAAATCATATTCTTTTTGTCCATCTCCTCAGTCCCCCAGTATGGGGTCTACACTGTTCAAAATTGCATAGACCCAGTTCCAAAACTCAATTTGGGACCAGAGGGATTGTTCTATGACCTTAATAGTACCAATGTCCAAGAAAGTTCAGTAAGGGTTAATGACCCACGTCTAGAGAACCTCATTAGGACAAACGGTTGCAATATTTTCGGTTTCTACTTGAAGTGGACTCTTCCAATGTAAGCTCTACACTTGGCAAGCAACAAGATGATCATTTTTGTGCTAATGTCAGTTACAGATGCTGCAGTGGCTATATTGTCTGCTATAAGTACACTCATCATTATCAGGTTCAAAGATATTGAAACTTTTCTCCTAATTGTTCAATTATTGAGTTGCCAGTGGTGTCGGAACTTGGAAATCGAAATGGCCGTGATTTATTCTGTGTGTTGGCTTTTGAGTTCTCTATTGGGTTTCATATGTCCAAGGCATGTTGCCAATATCGCCATAAGGGAAGGCGATGTGCTGCTGATGGCACAAAATTCCGGCGCATGATTGAGAAAGAAGGTTATGGCACAGGAAAAAAATTCTTTAATCCATGTCAGTTTGCACTTTGCTCCATCTGGGAAGTTGTTGTTGTGTTTTTTTTGCATTTTTCATTTGGTTAAAGCTCAAGCGTTTCTTAATGCAACGTAATTTACGTTGAATTGATGGATGTTTTTCTCCTTGACATTGATATTGATACTAGGAATAGGATTTTTCCCTTTTATCAGTAACAGTAAGCATGATTTGGCTTAGCATCATGCATCTATGTATCCAGTCAATTTAATGCATCAAAAGAAGCTTTCCTTTTTTGTTTTATGGTTATTACTTACTTTCATTAAAGGTCAAACCAAGAACAAACTAAACCACTAGATTTTATTTTTTGGATAATTTAATCCACTAGATTATCTAGATGCTAGATATCAGACACACCACAAACACAAAACCACTGACATTTACTCTCTTATCTTTCCACCACTTAACTGACTCAATCATCCACCCACTCTATCAAACTCCAAACACTTTGGTGGTTCATAAACCCATCAAGTTTACATTTACCAAAAGTTCTAACCACATCCCATTTGCATTGAAAAAACAGAGAATTACACCCATTAGAGCCTGAGACGTCTTATGTCCGCAGATGGGACGTAGAGCCTTTTCGATTTCCTCCTTCATATCAAAAAATGTTTTCCTCCAAAGAAACTTTAGAAGTTATAGCTTGCTCACAGCCACTGGATCATATACTACACCATCATCAATAGTCTGCAGACTCAGTATAGTGCTCCTTGCCCTGTTTGCACACCAATTTTGGTGAAAATACCTAGTATTTTGATCACCTAAGGCCAACCATTTTATCCTAGATCTCGGGTTAATGAAGGATTTCTCAGCATCCTTAAGATCACATAATCAGAAACCATATCATTTTCTATTCTAGACACCTCCAAATCAAAGGAGAAGTAAACAACTCCTGTTGCACAGTCACCAACTTATCCCTAGCCACCATTACTCTTTTGCTAAGGGTTAGAGTAGTATCCAAATTCATCTTATTTACGATCCCTTTCAACCTTCTCAATATAGCAGCTAAAACTTAGGACTACCGACTAAAGGTTCATTCCAGGAACTTTGCAAAAGATGACCAAACTCAGGATGTTGCATCCAGAAGTTAAAGAATCTGAAAGACTTTCTTCTCATATTGACAGCCTCCATACTCACAGAAGTAGAACAATGAATAGAAATTACAAGTGCAAGAAAATTAACTTCAACGGTGTGAAACAAATCCAACCATTCAGTATTAGAAAGAGATCTATCAATTCAACTCTTGTTGTCACCACACCCTTCCCTTTTATGAGTTCAGGTGAACCAAAAACCCTTAGAAGGTTACCTAAAAACCCTTTTATTACTCTTGTTCTCCTTTGTAATGCTACACAAACTGCATTCCATTCTTTCTTTTTGATATTTCACAACCTGAACTCGATGTCCTTACGGAACTGGATTCTTTAATCCCATAATCAAGTTATTCTGTCCAATGCATTCCAAACGATCTTATGTTTGTTGATTTCCTCCCACTTGATGAGAGTAACTGGAGCACAGTGGCCCACTAACAGTTGCCCGACAAAGGCGCCATTTGGTGCAGCCCATCATCTTCAGCTGGAAAACCCATTATATGGCAAGGTGTGGCAGATAGGTTGAAATGTGTGGAGAGACACAGAGAGGACCAGAGAGAGACACTGAGAGAGGTTTCCATCCTTTGGGAACCTCCATTGATCCCAGTTTTAGTGAAACTTTGTATTTGTCTGTGGATCGGGCATTCCAGCCAAACAACGTAACTATTTGTGTCACTGGATTATGTGTATGACCCACGATCCCTAATTGTTGTTATAAGAGCGCGGTTATGTGACAGGGTCACCAGTTTTCAGGTTCATGGCTTTGTTTCCGTTCTGCCAGATTTTCGAAAGTGATCGAAAACATTTTTTGATCACAGGGGTTAGCATCGTCGAGATTGAGTGGACAGTCTCGACGGTGCTAGTCCGACGTTTGAAAGGATCCCGGAGGAATCCCCAAGTGTCAATTGAAGGCGGTGCATGCAGGCGGGTCCAATCTATGCGCGTGTGGGTCCCATGTGTCCAGAGGTCGAATACGTACGAGACATGTTACAATAGTTCGGATAACCTTAGGAAAATCTGCCATCCCGATATAAAATACACACACATGACCATTCTTTACTGGGGTTTTGTTACTCTGCAGAAACAAAATCAATATGGTTCTTGGTTCATTTTCCACAAAACCTGGAGCCACTAAAAATGTTGGATTTCGATTCAAATTTAATTTCGTATTTCAAATATCGACTCGTTGCCATCCTCCATGACTATGCAAACCTCATAATATTATTCACCACAATTATCACATGCCCTCGCAATTTTTCCACTTTGGACCTCTCGAGTCTTGACAGCCACAATTTAGTTGCAAATTTTGACTCTGTATGCACACACACAGAGTGTGAGAGAGAGAGAGAGAGAGAGAGAGAGAGAGAGAGAGAGAGAATGGGTCAAGGTCTTTATATTTGGTTGTGTGTCTAGATTTTTTTTTTGCCTATACCGACCGCTTCAATGCAGAAGAAGCATTTCCAAGTAAACTGGCGTGCCAACCATAAAATCAACTCAATTTATGACGGGCTCTTTGATTTTTACAGAACCCTCGTTTCTAATAACAGAATTCACCCCCTCCCAGAAAAAAAAAAGAAAAAAAAAGAATAATAAACAACAGTCTGACTACGTGTACGTACACACACGTACGTACGTGCACGAACACATCTTGACCGTTCATTTCAGGAATCAAAGGTCTGGATTTTAAAAAACTCTTCCATGTAAGAAAAAAAAAAGAATAATAAAGGTCAAGATGCACTGTCCGTGTCTTATTCGTACGCGGGGCACGCGTACGAATAGTTTTTTTTTGAATAAAAAAAGTGAGGGAATTTCGTTCCTCTGAATTGGGAATTAGAAATGGGTTTTCCTTTGTTTTTAGCTTTCTTTCTTGTCTCTCATCTGCTGGTTATTGACTACTGCTTCTTGTCCGTCGTCCTTTGATGGCGGAACACTTGCTCCAATCAAATTCCCTTAAACAAACACATGTCCGCGATGCGGGTTTTGCACATTTAGGTTGTGTTTCACAAACTAATTTATTGGCAATAAGTCAGTGAAATTATATTAATGTATTGTAAGAAAATAATCTGTCTCATAAAATCAATAAATCAGTTTTTAGAATAATTTTTTTTTGTTAAACAACGCCTAAGCCGTGATGAACTAGTTCCATAAGTCACATTAAGCACGAAGTGGAGGTCTTATCAACTTAGCGGGTTCACGGGTGAAGTCATAAAAATTAATGACCCAGTACTGGAAGTCCTAATGGAATCCAGCAATTGTAATCTTTCAAGTAACAGGACTCCTCTGAATATGGTTTCTTATGGTTTCTATATCTTTAATTTCACTCCCTAAATTCCTAGAATTTATAATTATTTTACGAGGTAATTAAATAATCATCCTTATTTAACACTTTCAAAATCTACATGGAACATTTTTCACAAAACCTGCAGCCACTTCCTATTCCTCCCCTTCAAAACAAATCTCTATCCCTTTTTTTTTAATGCGCTTTCTACAAAACACAGGCCAACCACTTATTAGGTATGCGTAGGTCCAATCGAGATTTTGGTAGTCGGGGATCCCTAAGAGAAACCTAGCTCATAAACCAGGAAAAACACAAATGAAACCATCAAGCAAACACTCACCATTGAAACATTCCAAACGAAACTAGCTATCGCCGGCTGGCTCATGGTTCAAGAGAACGCCAACAAAGTTAAACGATCCATCCACGAACGATGGAGAAACTTCCAGCGCAATCCCCTATTGTTTTTTCACAAATTGATTGATTGAGAGAGAGAGAGAGAGAGAGAGAGAGATTCAATGGATCAACATCGTTATTTTGGTGGTGGGCCAATGAGGAAGGCAAGTAGGAAACGCCCTCTCAATGGAGTCTTTTTCCCTTCCGTTCATTCCAATGTACAAGTAGAAATCAGCCCTCTCTCTTTCCGCCGACCTCCGCAAGTCCTTCTCCTATAATTGCAATTCCAAGTAAACTGGCGTGACAAATCAAACACAATTTATTATGGTGGGCCCTTCGAGTTTTTACATAACCCTCGTTTCTATCCCAGAAGCAAAATAAAAATAAACCAAGTGAGGGAATTTGGTTCATCTAAAATTGGGAATCAGAAATGGGTTTTCCTTTGTTTCTTGCTTTGTTTCTTGTCTCTCATCATCTGCTGGTTCTTCAATCCACTGCTTCTTGTCCGTCCTCCTTTGACTGCGGGACACTTGGTCAAATTCCCTTTTACAAACACCACATATCCCCAATGTGGGTTGTGCACACTAAATTGTGATGAACCAGTTCCAAAAGTCACATTGAGCATTGAGTCAAGGTCTTTTCAACTCAGCGGCTTCACAGATGAAGTCATAAAGATTGATGACTCGGTAATAAAGGCCCTTATCGAATCCAGCAACTGTGCGATTTTTACAGTTACACAATTCCTCTGAAAACGGCTTCGATTTCCTTCACTATCTCCCCCAATGTCTCCTTCTTCAAATGCTTAACCAGCAGCCCTGAACTTGAGAATCAGGCTGATAAGCATTTCTTGGGCAATTACACTCATTATAGAGGTTGTCAAGGGTACACAGTGTACTATGCATATCCCGATAATAGAGTTCCGAATCCAGGCAGTTATCCGCCAACCTGTGTGCTTTTCCAGCTGTCGGTGGTGTCATCAATAGAGGGCCGAAATCTGAGTGATCCGTTCAGATTATTGGCTTCTAATTTCTCTATTCGATATTACGTGTCAAAGGAATGCTATGCATGTCACCTTAATGGTGGCCAATGAGATTTCTTGACAAATTCATACATGTTCCAAATTCATGAATTTTTTTAGGTATAGTTAATTTTTTTAACCAAACGACAGTGAGATTTCTTTTTCCTCTTCCTATTATACTTTAGGCTTCAACGCAATACGAAGATATCCTAGAACTCTTATCCATAGCTTACCATTTTTTTGGAATTATTGTGTTTCAGTTGTTTCTACTGTTGGGATTGTGGTAATTTTGTTGCTCTGGATTATCACCAAGAAACTCGCACAAAGTGAATCTACATTCTTTTGGAAAAGTAAGACAGAGAACTCCAAGAACATTGAGGTATTTCTAAAGAATTGTCAGTCGCTTTCTCCAAAAAGATACAGTTATTCTGACATTAAGAAAATTACCAACTCCTTTAGAACTAAACTAGGTCAGGGCGGCTTTGGTTGTGTCTTCAAAGGAAAGTTAGAAAATGGTTGCCCCGTGGCAGTGAAGGTTCTAAAAGGGTTGAAAGGCAAAGGTGATGAGTTCATTAATGAGGTTGTGACCATTAGTAGAACTTCTCACGTAAATATTGTGACTCTTCTTGGGTTCTGTTTTGAGGGTTGCCATAAAGCTCTCGTGTATGAGTTCATGCCTAACGGATCTCTTGACAAATTCATACATGATGATAGTTCCTTGACATATCACCAGTTGGATTGGGAAGCATTGTATCAAATTGCGGTTGGTATTGCCAAAGGGTTGGAGTACTTACACCGTGGTTGCAACACACGAATTTTGCATTTAGATATAAAGCCTCATAATATTCTTTTAAATGAGAACTTGAAATTATGCAAAGCACTACAAGTTCTAGAGGGGGGTGAATAGGACGACCACTTTAAAAATAAACCGCTTCAATTTCAACCGATTTAATCATTCACCATGGCAAATCAAACAACTCAACAAGTTCAATATAGAGTAATTAAACTAATGAGACAAAACACACGATATACGTGGAAACTACTTCGGGTCTAAACACCCTAAGCATAAAACCACGGCCTAGTCCTACTCATGCATTCCATAAATCAAAAGGTTTACAAGAATTAACAAGACTAGGAATTACCCAACAAGCCCCTTGTGACACCTAGCTCCAATTCTTGATGTAGTACTCCATACTCCTCTTTGATTCCATGGACTCCACAAGCACACCCGTCTTGATCTCCGAGTCAACTCGGCACCGGTCCAACCGGCTCACGTAGAAACAAGGCAACAAAACATGATGTATGAAAAAGATTGGATTTTTACGAAAGTTTTTGAAAACTAAAATCAACCTAGAGTAGATCCATGGAAAGGAAGACTCTAGATTGAAGAAAGATGAGAAGAGCAAGCTCAAATCATCAAGAACATCAAGTTCACAAAAGAGAGAAGGATGAAGAAGAGATGAGACTTTCTCTCTCTAAAAAGGGCTGATTTTCTCTCAAGTGGGTTGTGTGAAAATGAAAGAAAAATGGCTTTTATAGTGCCCATTTTCGTGCACAAGAAGATAGCCACTCAAAACAAGACATGTGGCCACTTAAAGAGTCTGCCAGACCCGTGTAGACGCGCGCAGACGCACCGTCAGGATTTAGACACTTGGCACAATCTCAACAGTCAAAGCCAGACGCGTGTAGACGCGTGCAGACGCAATAAGCTCAAAGCTAAATCCTAATGCCTAACTCATTTGTAATGTAAGATCCGAATAAAGCATTAATAAGCCAACCTAATGCACATTAAAACATGTTATTTTGAATGGCCTAAATGCACAAATGATATGCAAGGATATACCTCATTGGATTGAGCTTCGAAGCACTTGACTTGGCTATGGCTTGATCATGAAGCTTGAGATTCTCGAATGGAGCATCTAAACTCAACCCTAAGCACTCTAACTCCCAAACCCCCAATAACAAAATTACAGACTCCGAAAGGCGTGACATAACCCGGAAAATGCCAACAAAACTAACACTTTTGCCCAAAGATATCTGATTTTGGCCTTGCAAAACTCTGCCCAGAGAAAGAGAGCATCATATCATTGTTGGGTGCTAGAGGAACAACAGGTTACATAGCCCCAGAAGTATTTAGCAGAAATTTCGGTGGGGTTTCACACAAGTCTGATGTGTATAGCTATGGAATGATGGTTCTAGAAATGGTTGGAGGAAAAAAAAATACAAGTGTCGAGGTTGATCATACGAGTGAAATATACTTTCCTCATTGGATATACAAGCGTCTTGAGCTAGATGAAGATCTTGGATTGCATGGGATTATGGATGATGAGCCCAAGGAAAATGTAAGGAAGATGATAATAGTTGGCTTGTGGTGCATACAAACTAATCCTTCACACCGACCATCAATGAGTAGGGTGTTGGAAATGTTAGAAGGGAGCCCGGAGTCCTTGCAAATCCCACCTAAGCCTTTCTTGTTTTCTCCTTCAAGATCATCGGTTGATTATTCCTGTACCCTAATGTCATGACATTGTGACGATGCATGTGTGCTTCTACCGGGAAAAAGCAAATGGGACTCCCATGATCACTAATGCACAATGAAATTAGGTAACTTTTTTTTCTCTTTTGTGCTTGTTTACATATATCACTCAAAACTTGGTATGTTTGTAATGCTTGGACAAAAAATTATGAGGCCAGGTTAATATTTTCTTCTTTGACAAGTACTTGAGACCTATATTTTGTTTGCAGTTTCACATTCTTTGCACTAGTGACAAAGTTGACTCTGGTCAGGACCTTCTGCTGTGGTAAAATATAGCGTATTTAACGTTTTGGGGTTAGTTTAAAGAAAAGAGAGCTAGATAGTTGGTGAATTTCTTTGATTCATAGACAAAGAACTTAATCTAGGATACGGCCAGCAAAGAAGATTACTGGTCTTACTTAGACTTTCTTTGTTGGGGTGCAAGAAGATATTAAGGAGAAATTGGACAAGTGGAGTTTGAATTTATAAGAAAGGAAGGGTTTAGGTGTAATAAGGACAAAATAGTAGAAGGCCTTATGAATAGAATAGCTTTTCTGATTGCTATTTGAAGTTGTCCGAAATGTTTACAAGCTGCTCTATTTATAGAGCCTCCAACCGACTCATGCCACCGACTCCTACATCTCTAGAATGCTCTTTATTTTTCACTCCACCGACTAGCTTAGGTTCTTCTAGAAAACTCTTAATTTTGCACATGTTTTACATGTGCTAGTTACAATGAAATTCTTCCCAATGTCTACACCTTTCTAGACACTTCTAACTTAAATATTTTAACACACACTTCTAGACATTTCTATATTTTTGCTTACATATTTTTACACATATTCTACATATCTCTAGAAGATTTCAAATTACATTTTTAACACTCCTCCTTAATTTGTAATCTTCATGACTCCATGAAATTGAGAGAATTTTTCTGCTGCCACCGCTTTGGTCATAATGTCAGCTAGCTGCTCCTTGGTATTAACAAATTCGAGCTGAATTTCTCCATTATGCACCAAGTCTCTGATAAAGTGATGTCGGAGCTCAATGTGCTTTGTCCTGCCGTGAAAAACTGGATTTTTGCTCATTGCTATGGCTGACATATTATCGCAGTAGATAACTGTAGGGCCTTCCTCTTTATGCTCCATGTCAGAAAGAATCCTTCTGAGCCACACAGCTTCACATGTTGCATCTGTAGCTGCTATATATTCTGCTTCTGCCGATGAGAGAGCAATTGTCCTTTGCTTTTTAGAACTCCAAGCGATGATGTTGGATCCCAAGCAAAATACATAGCCAGACGTGCTCTTTCGATCATCGATTGATCCAGCCCAATCACTATCGGTATAGCCGATAAGCTTGCAGTCATTTTCTTTTGTGTACTTGATGCCGAGTTTCTTCGTCCCTTGAAGATAACGGAGAATCCGTTTTGCTGCTGTATAATGTAGCTTGCTCGGCTCGTGCATAAATCTCGAAATAAGATTCACAGAATATACAATGTCGGGCCTTGTATGAGTGAGATAATTGAGCGAACCAACCAATTTTCGGTAGGCCGTAGCATTGATCTTCTCCGCTCCATCATTTAGCTGTAACTTGTCATTTAGAGAAAGTGGAGTAGAAACTGGCTTGCAGTTACTCATCCGAAATTTCTTTAATAAATCTTCGAGATATTTTTCTTGTGAGATAAAAATCCCTTCTTTAGATTGTCTCACTTGGATGCCGAGAAAATATCTCATAAGGCCGAGATCAGTCATCTCGTACTCCTTCATCATGGCCTTTTTAAATTCTTCAAGCATCGCTGAATTGGTGCCCGTGTAGATTAAATCATCAACATATAAGCAGACAATGAGGAAGTCTTGCGTACCTCCTTTTTTGACATATAGTGATGGTTCGCTTCGGCTTCTTTCAAAACCATTTTGACAAAAGTACTTGTCAATGTTGCTGTTCCACGCTCTAGGTGCTTGCTTCAAGCCATAGAGTGCTTTTCGAAGTCGGTACACCTTGTCTTCTTTTCCTTTGACAGTGTAGCCTTGTGGTTGCTCCACGTAAACTTCTTCTTCAAGCTCTCCATTAAGAAAAGCTGACTTCACATCAAGCTGGTACACCGGAAGCTCGTACTGCGCCGCCAAAGCAAGAACTGTTCTGATTGTCTCCATGCGAGCGACAGGAGCAAATGTTTCATTGAAATCCACTCCAGGCTGTTGCGAGTAGCCTTTTGCCACTAAGCGTGCTTTGTGTTTCTGAATTGATCCATCTTCTTTGTATTTTGTCTTATAGACCCATTTGAGTCCGATTACGTCTTTATCTTTCGGCAGCTCCACGAGATCCCATGTGTGATTTTTTTCAATGGTTGCAATTTCCTCGTCCATCGCCTTTTTCCATATTTCTTCACTTGTAGCTTCTTCAAAGTTCTGTGGTTCACAAGTGAAGAAGGCAAAATCACACGAGTCATATATGTCTCGTAAGGAGCGTACCTTTCTCGTTGGATTGAGATCCTCCGATGAGCTCTCTGGACCGGTTTGCGGACTTTGGCTTGGACTTGGGTGTGGAGTCGAAGTTTCTTGCCCATCACCTCCATCAAAAGGTTCAAAAAACTTTTGCTTTTGGAAGGAATTGTCCTCCCATTTCCATGCAGCAGCTTCATCGAATATCACATCTCGAGAAACCACAAATTTATTTGTGCTTGGATTATAGAGACGATATCCCTTGGACTCGTCACTATATCCAATGAAAATATACTTCTCTCCTTTTTCGTCAAATTTTTCCCTTTGTTATGAGGGAACTAATGCATATGCAATGCATCCAAAAATCTTGAGAAAATGTACCTGTGGCTTCTCTTTGTACCATGCCTCGTATGGCGTTTTGTTCTGAACTGCCTTCGTGGGAGATCGATTGAGAATGAACACAGCAGTGTTGACAGCTTCAGCCCAGAATGTGTTTGGTAGGCCTTTGCCTTTGAGCATGCTTCGAGCCATCTCTGCAATGGTGCGGTTCTTCCGCTCTGCTACTCCATTTTGTTGAGGTGTTTTCCGGACTGTAAGTTGCCTCTTGATTCCTTTTTCCTTGCAATACTCCAAGAACGGTGTGTAGATGTATTCACCACCACGATCCGTCCGAAGTGTCTTTATTAGTCTTCCACTTTGTCTCTCCACCAAGGCTTGAAACTTGAGAAATACAGGAAAGGCTTGATTTCTTCTCAGGATGTAAAGCCACATCATCCTTGTATAATCATCAACAAATAAGAGAAAATATCTTTTTCCTCCAAGAGATGGTGTTCTGGTAGGGCCAAAAATATCAGAATGCATCAATTCCAAAGGCGCTTTTGCTCTCCAAGCAAACTTTGGAAATGGGAGTCTATGCATTTTCCCATATATGCACCCTTCACAAACTTTATCAATTTTATCAATATTTGGTAGCCCTTTCACCATATTTTTCTCCTTTAGCAACCTCATGCCCTTGTAATTTAAGTGGCCATATCTTAGATGCCACAAATATGAGTCATCAACTTTTTCTCCTTTAAGGGCAAAATTTTCATTAAGTGGCATCATTAATGGGAAAATTTTATTTGGAGTCATTTTGACTTTGGCCACCGTAAAATTTTTCTTTTTGTCAATAATTATGCACTCACCATTATCGAATTTAAGTGCATAATCCTTTTGCAGTAATTGCCCCACACTTAGTAAATTTTGAGTAAGCCCGGGAACATAAAGGACATCAGAAATTAATCTTTTGTTACCTCCCTTTGTGTAGACGGCGATAACTCCCTTTCCTTCAACATTTTGCAGCTTTCCATCTCCCAGCTTTACTTGTGAAGAGACTTTATCGTCAAGCTGCACAAACTTTTTACGATCGCCTGTCATATGATTACTGCATCCACTATCCAAGTACCAAATGTTATCTGATTCTTCTTGAGCATTCATGCAAGAGAATAATTGTTCTGCTTCATTTTCTTCCGAAAAATTAGCTTTGCTTTTTTCATGATTGAACCAACAATCACGATCGGAATGATTGGGAACTTTGCATCTCTTGCATTTAAATCTGCAATCTTTGGATGCATGATTTGTTTTTTTGCAAATGATGCAAGAAGAGTTAGAGTTACCGCCATTGGTATTCCTTTGATTGTCGTATCATTTTCCTTTGTTCCTGGCATTTTGGCCTCCACGTCCTTTCATGCCTCCTCCTCGAGTTGAGCCCTTCTCTTGATTTGTTTGATTCTTTCCTCCAAAGTAGATTTTGCTTTGAAATGCTTGCTCCAAGGATTGATTTGTGAACCTGCTCATTCTTTGTTCATGTGCCTCGAGAGAACTCATTAGTTCATGTCGAGTAAGTTTAGATAAATCCTTGGATTCTTCGATAGCGGCAACAATATGCTCAAACTTTGGAGGCAAACTTCTTAAAACTTTTTCAACGATTCTTTTATCTGGAAGGGTATCTCCATAACTTCGAATTTGATTGACAATCCCAGCAACTCGGGAAAAGAATGTTTGAACGGATTCATTTTCCTTCATTGCTAGATTATCAAAATCTCTCCAAAGTGTTTGAAGTTTAATGGAGATAACCTTATCATAACCTTGATATTCAACTTTTAATGTCTCCCATGCTTCTTTTGAAGTTTTTGCACCCAAAATTCTTGGAAAGATCGATTTGCTTACCCCACGTTGAATGTTGAGTAAAGCCAATGCATCTCTCTTCTTGTTCTCCTTGAACTTCTTCTTCCTTGCTTCCGTCCAAGTTGCTTCTTCTTCGTCATTTGCCGGTGCCTCGTATCCGCTTTCAACAAGATCCCACAAGTCTTGTGAGATGAATAGAGTCTTCATTTGAATGCTCCAATAATCATAGTTCTCTCCCTCAAATATAGGGATGAGAGTTTGTGCATAGTTGAAAGTGGAGGAGTTGGCTTCCATGGTAGATGAGAGTTAGGAGGACAAGGATGTATTTGGGGTTCCTGCTCTGATACCAAAATTGTTGGGGTGCAAGAAGATATTAAGGAGAAATTGGACAAGTGGAGTTTGAATTTATAAGAAAGGAAGGGTTTAGGTGTAATAAGGACAAAATAGTAGAAGGCCTTGTGAATAGAATAGCTTTTCTGATTGCTATTTGAAGTTGTCCGAAATGTTTAACAGCTGCTCTATTTATAGAGCCTCCAACCGACTCATGCCACCGACTCCTACATCTCTAGAATGCTCTTTATTTTTCACTCCACCGACTAGCTTAGGTTCTTCTAGAAAACTCTTAATTTTGCACATGTTTTACATGTGCTAGTTACAATGAAATTCTTCCCAATGTCTACACCTTTCTAGACACTTCTAACTTAAATATTTTAACACACACTTCTAGACATTTCTATATTTTTGCTTACATATTTTTACACATATTCTACATATCTCTAGAAGATTTCAAATTACATTTTAACATTCTTTTGCTTCAAAAAATCCACCTTGTTTGATAGCTTCAAAAGCATTTTCCTAATGTTCCCACTCAATTAACTGTACTTTGCTAGTTCCGGTAAATCTGAAACTTAGTTTAGTCAATGGCAATATCTATAACTGCACATGAAGGTGCGGTATGTATCTATACATGATGACTTATTCTGAAGTTTAGTTTTTATGAATTTTAGATGTGGATGTATATCAATGTGTATACGCTTTCATTAATAACTTTCATTTTGTTCCATATGCGCTTCGTACGCATTTCTCTTCGAGTTTCATCCTTCCTCTTTTAAAACCTCCGGCCACTTTTATTAACCAATTTTCTCCCAAATTTACTCTAGCACCCCAAGATAACCTGTAGGTGATTCATTTTGGGCATCTTAATTCAAGGGCCGAGTGTTCATATGACAAACAGGAGTAGAATTTAAACAACTCGGTGTGCTTAAATATTTAGACAGGCTATTACAGATGTGATAACAACCACTTTAGCAAGGTTTTGTCTTTCAGAAGAGGCTTTGTATATCTATACTAATGCTGCATTCCAACCTCTATAAACGAACTGAGCCGTTCGCAAGCTCAGCTTGGCTCGGCTTTGTAACGGCTCGACTCGAGGGGTAAATGAACGAGCTCAAGCCAGATTATGTTGCTCGTTTGATAAACGAGCCGAGCTCGAGCTACGGATGGCTTGGCTCGAACCGGCTTGCGAGCCAGGTATATAAGTACAATATTAGGGTTTCTTTGTTTCGTTTCCCACTTCCCCTTTAGGATTTTTCATCTGAATAATCTCTTTTTCCAAACTAATTGTGAATGTACTTTACTTTTCAAACTATTTGTAAAAATACTCTTTAAAATTGCGCTAAGTGTGCGGCGCTGGCACGACGCCCCGTAATATACCACGCAAGCAGAAAGCGCAATTTGGAATTGCTCTTTCTCACTGAAAGCGCGATTTGGAATCGAGTTTTCTCACTGAAAGCGCGATTTGGAATCGAGCTTCCTCACTTCTTTTTTTTTTATCATTTGGGCTTTTTTTGTGTGATTAAAACACAAATGAAAAAAAAAAAAGAAAAGTGAGAAAGATCGATTCCAAATCGCGCTTTCTGCTTGCATGGCATATTACGAGGCGGTCTGCTAGCGCGGCACACTTAGCGCAATTTCAAATTGCGCTTTCTGCTTGCGTGGCATTTTACGAGGCGGTGTGCCAGCGCAGCACACTTAGTGCAATTTCAATTGACGTTTTATGAGGGTAGCGCAATTTGAAATTGCGCTAAAGAGTATTTTTACAAATAGTTTGAAAAGGAAAGTACATTCGCAATTAGTTTGGAAAAAGAGACTACATAGCCGAAAAGCCCTCCCCTTTACTTTCGTTAGTTTCACTTTTCAAAGAAGAGAGAGAGAGAGAGAGAGAGAGAGAGAGAGAGAGAGAGAGAGAGAGAGAGAGAGAGAGAGGCGATCTCCATCTCTGGCGTCGCCTACCCCGCTCAAGCCTCTGCCGTCTCCGATTTTACTATCTGGCTGTCACGCACCAAATTCGGGAGTATGACCGGCCGTGAACCAGGAGATAATTCTTGGAACACGAAGCCTAAACAAAATAATAATTTTTTTTTTATCACAACTCAAAATAATAAAACTGAATCCTGAATTATAAAATTTAAAATGCAAGCAAAACTCAACATTTTTGTAGCAAGAGAGCAATATCTCAAATTCTCCATACACTAAATTTATTAACAAAAATTTTAATTAAACAAAAGTGCGGAAGCTGATGACATGACTAAAAGAAAATAAAAATGCAAAAGCCCTAGAGGTCCAAACAATGGGTCCCGACACTGTCTCAGAGTCCACTATGATGCTCCAAGAACTAACCTGAAAAATAATGTGGAATAAATCCGTCAGCTCACAGCTCAGTGAGTAGTTAAGCATGCTAAGGTAAAGAGTACTAAGTGGCATACGTTAAACAAACGATAAGCGAGAGATCCAAAGAAGTGGTTTCAAATAACATAGGTCAGTGGCTCAACAAATAGTGTCAATGAGATGAATATATGATTTATCGAATAACAAGGACTATAATTGATTCACAAAAATATACATATACACCAATCTGCCTGTCCAAGAATACCAAAATGACAAACAACAATAATAGGAGTCTCAACCAAATTATGTGGGAACCATAATAATATTAATCATTGCCAAACGCCAAATATTTTCTCAGAGCTTAGCCTATTGGATCCAACATCGTACTCAGAGTCACCTTAGGATGGCGCCTGGGTCTTTTCCCCAAGCCGATCCGGAATAGGGTCACAGGGTAATTCACAAGTCTTTTCCCTATCCGTTGAGCACTGGAGTCACAGGGTATTTCACAAGTCTTTTCCCTAGTAGCCAAAGTCACCGCAGGATGGCACCTGGGTCTTTTCCTTGGACTTTCACAAATATATACATGGTCCCAAACACCAAAGAAAGGTAACCGGAAAAATCATGGAATCAATGAATAGACAACAAGCAAAAAAGAGAAATTAATCATTCCGAAATATTATCAATTAACCTTGTATGTCAAAGGGTACGTCAATTGTCAATAATTTGTCAACGAATAAGAATACAATTACCCATCACAATGAATTAAAGAATATGTCAAGAAGCGATAGGCTCAAGAGGATTCCAAATAAAGGGATCACATGCTTAACCACTCACCTTGATCGAAATGATAGACCCCAAAATGCGATGCTCGAATACTCTGCGCTAGTCTGAATAAAAAGAATGCATATACTTAATTCAATGTAATGAAAAACTACTACTTAAGTTACCACTACAACCATCAACTAATTAATGCTGTTATTGTACGGGGATAAAATCCACGTAAGCCTGGATCACGTGCCTTCTTGATTCAACCCTAAATCTGCAAGACAGAAAGAGGGTTAGAGCGCCTTTGCCTCTCGTTGACAAAGGCCCTCCGATGCCTAAGTTAGTATCTCGTACTACAAACTCTCAAATCACAATGCGTATGAAAAGGGTTTCACAGCGTACCTTTTGTCATGGTTATTGTCTTGTATTTATAGGTGTGGATGCCTTATGAGTTTAGGCATCTCGTGCCTTCTGTTTCCTATTTACTTTAGGAATCCTGTTCCCAATAGGACTTTCCTATTAGGCATCTATCTCCAAATACTACTAGATCACGTTTAGCAGCAGTCCTCCTTTCCATATAGGACTCTTCCCTATATGGGGCACACTCCTAATCACATTAGGACTTTCCATATTAATCCCTTATTTCACGGGATTGCTCCCTATCTCATAAGGAACCGCCACAGAGTGTTCTGGAATGTCTCACCGCCTTATTCGTGACGGTGTCGTGCTTCCACATAGCTCGGCATGACACGTACATAAGTCAGCTACTCACGCCGAACTGAGTCTATGTATTCTAGAATGTCGTTCTAACTATATTCGTAGCCTACCCAGCTCGGCAGGTTTAGGGGTATCCCCTTGTGACTTATACCGAGCTAGTACATCCTGGTGCGTTTAATTTATCTTACCATACTGACCTTATTCATGGCTAGTACAGCTCGACACAGGGCTAGGGCTTCCCTATGTGGTGCCGAGATACTTACCCTCTCGTGGTGAGTGATAAAGGCACTTGCTATGCCCTTTACTGGGGTGGTCAGGTTTTACCCACTCCAGTTAATATGAATTCTCGTTTTAATAAACTCTATATCACAGCCCGTGGTTAACACCTTAGGAACTTGATTATCCATAAATAAATAAAAACTACCATTCTTCCCATGCATCAACAGCCACACGTCTTTCTCTCAGCATTACCGTAATGAAACCCCAATTTAAATATGTTTGTAGGTCTGTCCATAGAATCGATAATAAAAATAATATCTAAGGAAAAAGGGAACTACTAACCCAGATCGTAAATAACTCGGAGTCCTCTCTTCCAAACTCCACGTACTGCTTCCTCTCCCTAAGCCGCAGCCAATGGCCTTGAAGTATAAAACCCTAGAGCTCTCAACTAGTAACGTAAAATGAATCCCACTCTTCTATTCTTTATCAAAATATCTATATTGCTAGAAAATCCTAATTTAGGCCCAACTTAGAATTTCAAATAGAAGGTTAACCCATACCAAAAAAAAAATAGTCGGCCCTATACTAAAAATAAACGGCCCATTATATATACACTCGTGTAACCATATTCAATTTAACTCAACTATATTTATAAAACCAAAATATAAGTTATTAGATTTTTAAGAACACCAAAAATAAATATAGTACATAATACTTTGTATTTTATTTATTAGAAAGAAGTTTGCAACCGGAAAATGGAAGAATTTATTTAGTTATAAATTTTTTACTTTTTTTTAAAATGAAAAAGTCGGGATGTCACACTGGCCACCTCCGGTCATCGAGCAACAGATACATAGGCGATCTCACTCTCAGGCCCACCGCAAATCTCTCCCTTTAGGCACTGTCGGACACGGATATCACTCTCAAGCCGCCTACTTGTTGATCTTCCTCGAATCTGGTTGGAAATCTCAATATTTCTCTGTTGATCTTGACAGAAAAGCTCTTGTTTGGTTTAAAGGTTTTATTTTTGAAAACCATTAGAATGCAAACGTCATTTTCTTCTTTCCTGAGAATATATTAGAAAAATGTTTTCATATTTTTGAAAACCATTCTTCTAAACAATGAAAAGGACAAAAAGAATGGGTGTTCTTGTTTCTGGAAAAGAATACATTAGAAAGATGTTTGATTTTACGGCTGTTTTGGGTGTTTGATTTGATTGCTATTCTTTATGCTGAGTTTGGCTGTTGAGTTAACTAGGTTTGTGACTGAATTGAACTCCTCTTATTTCTGTTTTCTCCTGTTTTTTTTTTCTTTTTTTAACAGGAATTAGTTTTCAATTTCTGGGCTTGGCTCGTTTATTTCAGATCGAATGCTAACAAGTCGAGCTCGAGCTTTGTACATACTTGGCGAGCCGAGCTTGAGCCCAATTTTCTAAGCTTGATTCGAGCTCAAGCCGAGCTCGAGCCATACCAATTTTGACTGAACTGTGCTCGAACATGCCAATGCTCGGCTCGTACACCCCTACTGACCTCCTTTGACGCATCGGGAAAAAAACCTTGTTGACGCATCCAAAGTTTTTCTCCTCACCTGAGAATGGTTACTATTAAGATAGGGTCAATGGGTCAATGTAATCATAGAGGTTTCCATAAACAAGTATATAAAAAGGTTATCATAGCGGTGGTGGGTCAATGAGGAAGGCGAGTCCGAAACTCCCTCTGTTCTCATTTTGCTAACTGACCATTCGAATGTAGAAGAAGAAATTCGACTTCTGCGACTCCACACCCATTCTCTCTCTCTCTCTCTCTCTCTCTCTCCAATGTCGCCCCTCCCCATCTCCGTCCACCTCCTCCTCACCCTCTCCCTCTCTCTCCTCCCCCCGTCCCACTCCCTCACCTGCACCTCCCAAAACTTCACCAACAACAAACTCTACTCCAAATGCCTCGACCTCCCTTCCCTCTCCTCCTACCTCCACTACACCTACACCCCCTCCACCTCCTCCCTCTCCATCGCCTTCCTCACCCCTCGCGCCACCTCCTCCGGCTGGATCTCATGGGCCATCAACCCCACCTCGACTGGCATGATCGGTTCACAGGCCTTCCTCGCCTTCAAAGCCAACAACGGCTTCTTGACGGTGCAGCCCTACAGTATCTCATCCTACAGTTCGCTAGTGATGGGGAACTTGTCGTTTGAGGTTGGGGAGATAGGTGCAGAGTATTCGGGCGGGCTGATGACGATTTTTGCCACATTTAGTTTGCCGGTGGAGTGGGGGACTAAGGTGAATCAGGTGTGGCAGGTTGGGCCTTCGGTTACGGATGGGTTCCCCGATAAGCATGAGTTTCAGGCGGCCAATTTGAACTCGAGGGGGACGCTGGATTTGTTGACGGGGGAGACGACTAGTGGAGGAGTGAATCATCCAGTTCCAGAGGCAAAACGTACGGTTTGTTAACTTTTGACTTTTGAGATTATTGGTTTAATTTCTCGCTATTGTGAATATTACTACCTTTGTGGATACGTGCAGTATGTTTGTTTGATTGTTATATAGTGTGTTCTCACAATACATCACAAAAAAACAAAAAAACGTTCTTATTCTTATAAAAAATTGTAGAAAAATAATTTATTCTAAAAACACCTTTAACGGAACACTCTAATTAACCGGATTAGAAAATAAAGTATTTTCCTAATAATTTGTTAGCGAAGCATTCATGTTCAGACGGCTCTCCTTCCTTTCCTATCTTGCATACTCAAGTTGGTTTCGAGTCTGTCAACCCGCTTGACTTTGAAGGGGAGAGAGATGCAATCATACAATCGTAGTTTTTAAAACCGGCCGACACACACTGTGGCCTTTTTCTGAACTGTTGCGGCCCTGTTCGGTTAACAGCCGACCGGTTCGGTAGAGAAACAGAGCTGCTACTCCCTTTTCAGCTCTCCAACTCATCGTTGATCTTCTCCGTTGAATCGATGTCTGCAAACCGATGATGATCTGCATACCCGCCGGAAACAATGGCGTTTGAAATTGAGGTTCTGGGAAGAGGGAGAGAGAGAAGAAATTAAAGTGGGTAGTTGGGTCCTGGTGGTGCTGGACTGAATTCAATACGCGTGTTTTTTTTTTTCTTTTTTTTTCCATTTACTGTACCACGCGTGTTCCGCTACAAAAAAAAGTTTTGTTTTAACTCAAAAACTATCTCATTCAATTAACAAAAAACCACTTAGTTTTTTTGCAAAATTAAAAACCAAAAAAGTCAAAAAAAACTAGTTAGTGAAACAAGTTAGTTTTTTTGCAAAATTAAACATACAAAAAACTAGTTTAATGAAACAAGTTAGTGGAACAAGTTAGTTTTTTTGCAAAACTAAAACATCTAAAAAAACCAAAAAACCAAAAAAATCAAGCCAGTATAACACCCCCTAAAGTTTCTTGACAATTATGTGGAAAAGAGATTCAAATGATACTTTTCAAGGAAAAGGTGTAATTATATGAAAAATTATTTCTTGTCCCCACCACTGATTTGTAATGCTCCCCGTAAATTCCAGTTTTTGTTTTGATCACCAAATTCCAGTCTTTGTTGGTACCCTTTTGTTCTCGACTTTCAAAAATTGAAAGCAGATGACAATAACCACTGTTTTTCCCAATATATGATTCCAGTTCCAACAAAAGCTTCTGTTTTAGGCTTGTTGAGAAAACTTAAACGAATTCACTCACCGTTGCCAAACGTCGCCTTCATCTTATTGTTACGATGATGACATAGTAAGAGAAAACCAAATCAGTTCAACCATACACCCAGATTAAGTTAGAGTTATCACATGCATTAGGAATTTGGGTATAGTCTAAACTTTGGGTAGAGTCTCTCAGAGCATCCACAACAGATGACCCAAATTTTTCTCCAAAAAAAGTCATAATTATATGAAAAATTATTTCTGTCCCACCAAATATTTGTAATTACCCTCCCTATTTTTTGATAAAATATAATATTGTTGGTACAAAGTAGGAGAAAGAAAGAGAGAGAATAAATAAAAAAAAAAAAATATAAGAAAGCTACGGCAGGAGGTTTTTGGGAGATCTGAGAGAGAAAAAAAAAAAAAATGGGTAGGGAGTGAATAGTGCCTCCATCTTAAATGTTACGATGATTTTAAGGAAAACTATTCACTTTTTGTATTTTAGGGAGGGGTAGGGAGGCTGTTGGAGCTTGTTTTTTGGGTTTGGCTCCCTAAAATAGAGATAGGGAGGAGGATAGAGAGGCTGTTGGACTTGCTCTCATTCAGAATGGACATTTAATAGTATTATTGAAACATAGAATATTTGAATTTTCCTTGTTTTGGTTTTAGTAATTTTGTTAGGGAGTTTGCAATTTTAGATACAAGTTTTCATAAGTATTTAGTTTCCTTTTCTTTTCTTTTTTTTTCTTGAGATTGATGGTGTCATGGTGATGAAGTTAGGGTTTCTCTTCCTAATTTGGTTAGAGTCAGGTGTTTATATATGGTAGATTGTTGTGTGGTGGGCCACTATGGATGTACAAGATATGAGCTTCCGTTTTTCATGACTTTTTTCTTTCATGGATGTTCGGTCTGTTGCCTTTAAGATTTCCCGTGGCATTTTGGGGCTAGATGGTTGGTGCTACAACAGTGGAGCCCTCAAGGATCTTTCGAAAAGTGAGGTTCAAAACACTTCTTTTTCTTTCAATTTACCAGTGCTGTAGGAAGGCCTTTGTATGCTGATGGTATGACCGAATTTGGAAAAACAATTAGCTATGACAAGATTTGGGTTGAAGTAGCTATTGATTCTCCTCTACCTCACTCTGTGGAAGTATGTTTGGCTTCTCGAAGGACAGTGACGATGGATATTAAATATCCATGGAGACCTGTTAAGTGTCCAAAGATGGCTGCTGTGGGGAGTGTGATTGCAACTGGGGTCAGGAATGTGGCTGTCCCTGCAAAGGTTTGGGTGGTTAAGGCTGGTAAAGCAATTGTAAGCTCTGAACAGGTTGGTGCTAGGGGGTTTTGACTGGTAAGACTATGGGGAGGTCTTTTGGTGGGCTTTCTGGATCTTCTAATAAGTTTGCTACCCTTTCAGATTTAGTGGAGGAGGACCAAGTGGTAGATGGGCAGGTTGTTCTAAGATCACTTCAAGATGACGGTTTTGATAAGATAGTGCCTCTTCCTGAGAGGTGCGATTTGATTCCTTCTGTTGAGTGTACTATTGTAAATGGCTCTACAGTGGCTGGGCAAGATAAGGGTACTCTGCTTTCTTCTCGAAATAGTGAGGAGAAGATTCGAAAGGTAGATTCAGGTCCTGAGCTTCAAACTGAGTATGATTTTCTTCTAGATGACCTTGGAGTCAGCATGTCAGACCCTGATGCTTGTATAGATGCCCTTACTAATTAAGGTGAGGCTGAGTAAAATCAAATTCCCAAATCGTACATCTCATAGAACATGCAGTAACAACTTGTATGCCAAAAATTAGTTTAATCAGATATGTACACATAGATAAATAAGTTGCATTTTTTCTATAAATTGTAAGGCCTAGGTTTTTAGTATATCTGCCAATTAGTTTACATTACAAAAATAGAACCTCTAACATATCTATTCATATTCCATCAAATTAATTTTTGCAGGCATGTAGTCTCTGCATTCGAGATGAACGATTTAGCTTATGATTGTGTACCCGGAATGAGCCCTTGAAATAGGATATGGAGGGGTATGGAAGGATGGGGTGTGGAGAGGACCTGATCCCCGAACAAAGGTGAGAAAGACGTTCCCCTTGGGCTCCCAAAATTTTGCAAAAAGGAAGGCCCTAAAAAAGGTATATGGTCATTGCATATTGGTCTATAAAGTTATATTAATCCAAAATGAGCATGTCAAATAAGTGGAAAATGATTATACAAGCATAATTAGTACATTTGGGCTAAAAATGCAAGAGGAGTTGAGTAGGTTTGTAAGCGGGTATGGTCCAGAGAGTTTTGACGCTCATAGTCAAAATAGGGTGGTAAAGTAGACATCTATGGTTAATGAAATTTGGCGGAAAATTGTAGGAATATAAAGTGCACAATTTGAGTTATATCCGTATATGTGTTATGCGTGCATTTTATGCATATATGTGCGCGTGTCAGTGTGTACGTGAGAAACACTCAGAGAGAGATGGTATGTGGTGGAGGATATGGCAATTAGAGGTTCACCATAGCAGTGGAGTTAGTAGAGGGTGGTGGATATGGCAATTAGAAGTTGGCTATGGCGGTGGAGATCGATGAAGGGAGGAAAAGAGAGAGAGAGAGAGAGAGAGAGGGTAGAGAGGAGGGGGAAATATCAAATACCTTGTTGGTATTTCAGTGACATTAGGATATTGGCGGAGCTAAATGGATCTAACTGATGGGGGTTTTTGGTGAGATTCCAAATAATAAGGAAATGTGCACTATGATTCTAATGAAATAGAAGAGGTGTTAGTAAAATTTACCCTTTTTTTATTAGCAAAGAAAGTAATATTTCATTGATACCAACAAAATGTAACAAGAAATAAGAGAAGAAAAACCTAAATATGCTGGCAAGAAACCACCAACTAAAAAAGTAATCCCAAAAACCTCAAATTAGAAAAAAATAAAATAAAAAAACTGTACCATAATTCTAAATCCCTTTTTTTCCACTCTTTCTGAAATCATCTAATGATGAGTTTTTATTGTTTGACATTATCTGCAGGAAGAAGTAACTTGGCATTGATTCTCAAAATAGGTATTTCATGTCCTTCATTAGCTTAATTTTTTTCATTCAAATGATAGTGAGATTTCCTTTTCTCCTTCCCATTATACCTCTCTATTTTTCATGTAATAGGAAATTATCCTAGAACTATTATCCGTATCTTACAATTTCTTCGGAATTGTGCTTCAGCTGTTCCTAGTGTGGGGATTGTGATAATTATGTTGTTCTGCATTATCATCAAGAAACTCGCACAAAGTGAATCCACGTTATTTTGGAAAAAGAAGACAGAGAACTACCGAAACATCGAGGAATTTCTAAAGAATTGTGGGTCTCTTTCTCTAAAAAGATACACTTACTCCGACATTAAGAAAATCACCAACTCCTTCAGAACTGAACTAGGTCAAGGAGGCTTTGGTAGTGTCTTCAAAGGAAAGTTAGAAAATGGCTGCCTTGTGGCAGTTAAGGTTCTGAAAGGGTTGAAAGGCAATGGAGATGAGTTCATTAACGAGGTTGCAACCATTAGTAGAACTTCTCATGTAAATGTCGTGACTCTTCTTGGATTCTGTTTTGAGGGTTGCCAAAGAGCTCTCATATATGAGTTCATGCCTAATGGATCTCTTGACAAATTCATACATGATGGTGGTTCCTTGACGTATCACCAATTGGGTTGGGAAACATTGTATCAAATTGCGGTTGGTATTGCCCGAGGATTGGAGTACTTACACCGTGGATGCAACACACGAATTTTGCATTTTGACATAAAGCCTCATAATATTCTTCTAAATGAGGACTTTTGCCCAAAGATATCTGATTTTGGCCTTGCTAAATTGTGCCCACAGAAAGATAGTATCGTATCATTAATTGGTGCCAGAGGAACAGCAGGCTACATTGCCCCGGAAGTTTTTAGCAGAAATTTTGGTGGGGTTTCACACAAGTCTGATGTTTATAGCTATGGAATGATGATTCTAGAAATGGTGGGAGGAAGAAAGAATATAAGTGTCGAGGTTGACCGTACAAGTGAAATATACTTTCCGCATTGGATATACCAACGTCTTGATCTAGGTGAAGAACTTGGATTGCACGGCATTATGGACGATGAGTCAAATGTAAGCGCAAGGAAAATGATTATAGTTGGCCTGTGGTGCATACAAACTGATCCTTCACACCGACCATCAATAAGTAGGGTGGTGGAGATGTTAGAAGGGATCACGGAGTCTTTGCAAATCCCTCCTAAGCCGTTTTTGTATTCTCCCTCAAGAACACCGGTTGATTCGTCCGCTACACATGTCGTGACATTGTGATAATGCATGCATTGTTGTACAGGGAAAAGCAAAATGTGTACTCTAATCACAAAAGTCACGAGTGAAAATTAGTTTTGTGTGTATCTCTTATATTCTTGTTGACCATGTCAGTCAAACCTTGGTAAGTTTGTAATGTCCAAACAAGAAATTCCGAGGCTTTTAATGTGGAAGTTGAACCAATAATTTGTAAATTCTTACATGGCATGCAATTGAGGCCTCTAATTTGTTTGCAGTTTCATGTTCTTTGCACAAGTGTCGAACTTGACTCAGGTGAAGACCTGCTGCTGTGCAGAAGTAGAGTGAAATTTAAGTGTAGGGGTTAATAGAAAGATAAGAGAGCTAGATTGATGGTCAATTTGTTTGATTCACGAAAAAAGCATTTAGATTGGGATACGGCCGGCGAAGGAGATGAAACTCCTTTTTAACCGGTAACAATTTCACTTTAGGCCTTAACTTGCTTCAAAATGGTTCACCTTGTCTTCAAAAGCGCGTTCCCTTATTCTGCAGTTTAGTTTTCACAAATCTTAGGAAAGTACCAATACCTCATGATTTATTCTTCAGCTTAGTTTTCACGAATCTTAGGAAAGTTTTGTCTCGAAAATTCTCAATGGTGTCGTACAACAGGAAATTTTTTTTATGGCATTCAAAGGAAAAAAATACTGGCACGTTAAATTTCTCTATTCAAAGAGGTAATCGAGGAACTAAACAGGAACGGTTAGTTAATTTGTTCAAGATGAAGGTTTTTTAGGCTCTTTTCTACAATACTGAAAAGAGCCTTATAAGCTCAAGACGGATCCAGGCTCTCAAGTGGAATTAGAACTTACCCAGAGGACATAAAAGTTGCCAAATTGTGCAGTAGAATGCTAAAAAATTATTTTATTACACTGCAGGAGGTTTTATTTTTCTATTAGTCGGAGCTCTTAAGTGTTGGTTTATATAGTTCAAATGAACCAACATTTATGTAATGAATATGTACCTTTTCAACGTGCCATCATCCTAATGGCATGTTGTGACATGGGCTCCTCAATAATTGAGAAATAGCAACTCACCCAATTCCTAATGTTAGTAGTCACATCAGATGTACAATTTTTATATGGAAAATTGCTAAAATAGTCCTAGTGGGCTTATGTTAAGGTTTAAAAAGTGTGTTGAAATATGTGAAAATGTCTAAAAATAAGTATAAAATGTGGCAAAAAGTATTAAAAAGTGCACTGACCTATTTCTCACTTTAAAAGTTGCCTCAAGAGTGAGAATGCAAGAAGGAGCTCCTAGCCTAGTGGGCTTATGTTATGTTTGTAGACGTAGTCTATGTTGAATCTATAATCCCAATTTTGTTGTTCTTGTTTGGAACTACTGGAGCCTTGGTCAGTACTTTCAAGTTTCAAGTCAAGCAGAACTTGTGAGCAAAAGCTTCGAGAGCTTAGCCGATGAAAGAAAGATATTGCTCCAAGCTCCTTGTTTGCTTTTTTATTGTAAGATTATCTTTGCACTGCCCATTGTGTGGACAATGGATTTTCTTCTAACCTGTATAGGTGCCCGACTCAGGGGGTTCGTCACTAAGACTCTAAGAGCTTGATTTACTTCGGCAAGTCTAATCAATGGCCTAGATTTGATACGACAAACAAGTGTTTACGAGCATCTCTAACTTTGATCTCAAATTACCACATAAGTCATTTTTGACATCCTCAAATTTGACATCAGTAAACCTCATTAGAGATGCTCCAATTCAAATTAATTGGTGTACGTTGTTTAAAATTGGTGTGCATCGGCAGGCTATAAAAAATTATGATATTCACTTCAGCAACGAATTACAGTATGTCTTTTAGAATGGGCACCTTGTATAATGTCGCAAACCATCTTCTTTTAACACATAAAAACATTTTATCTTCCCCTCACAGAATCTTCTACCCTTATCCTTTTCTTTTCCTTTCTTTTTTTTATCAAAATTTGAGAAAAATTTCAAAATACACTCCAAACCTGGTGTTGCGGCTAGCTCATGGAGCCTTGCCTTGCTTATGCAGCCAAAACTTGGTCCTAGGCTAGGCCTTTCGGCCTTGCTCATGCGGTTGTAAAGCTCTGCGGTGAAGCAAGGGTCTGATCGTATTTACCCTCTAACAGAAACATAAAAAAAGAAACTTTGAAGTACAAAATCAAATCTGAGTAGAGCCACAGTAGTCAACATAAAGACACACTGTAAAAAAAAATTAAAAAAATGCTTCGCGTTAATAAATCCCCCATGGCGTTTTTTTTAGCTCAAAATCAAGGCAATTTTTCGACTATCTAAGACCAAGTACTCCAGTGCCCGTTGCCATCTCCAACTAAGGATGTAAAAATTGACATGGCATATCAAGTGGATGAATCGGCACTTAAGTTAACTCGAGCCAAGGTGTCAATTATCGATGTGTAAATTGACATTTCCTCTCTCATGTCAAATTTGATATATGATGTTAAATTTTTTCTTTGCTTGCATTATTCCCCAAAAGTTTACTGTAGCAAGTTGAAAAACAACATTTTTTTTTCCCTCTTGAACGGCGGTCAGAAAACAACGTGTAAAAATCATTTGAATACCCATTGATGGACTAGCGCTAAAAGCATCCTCATTTGGCTCTCCACTTTAACTTTTGGGTTAAAGTGGAGAGCCAAACTCCCAAAAACCCACCAAAATTAACCTCTCTATTTTCCCTCACCAAATTATTTTTGCTATAGTACCGCACCAAATTTGGTGCGGCACTGATCACGCACCTTTTGTTTTTTATTGATTTCTACCGGTTGGTTTTCTCTCCGCGTACAGTACTGCACCAAAAAGTAGTGTTCCCCAGCAGAAGAGAGGGAGGGGAACAAAGGTAGTGGTCATGACACGTGGGGGGACCACTACTTTTTTGAACCAAAAACATCTCCCCAAGCGGGGAGATTTGCTTTGAGGGAGAATTTTTATTTTTTTTTATAGATTTGAGGGGAATAGTTTAATATAGTAAATTTAAAATAGAAAGTCTGATTTTGTGAGTTTTTGATAAAGTGACTTGCTAATTTATAAAAGGTGTTGTTGAAGTTAAATGTAATGAGAAAATTTTAGTATTCCAGATAAGGATGTTGGGTAGAACCAGTAATATGACACAATCGGCTGCTGCAATGAAACCCAATTGATCTCTCCCGATCAATTTGTGGTATTGTCGTCAGCGGTGTGAAGTGTGAACCAATTTGGCGAGTGATTTTCTGTGACCTCGACTCCCATCTCCTAAAGGCTGTTTCTCTGGATTTTTCAGATGGAAGACCAAGACTTCCCAAACACAGATTTTAATTTCCACAAATTGATAGAGAGAGAGAGTCAATGGGTCAATGGTCGTTATGGTGGGTCAATGAGGAAGGCAAGTGGAAAACCCGCTCTCAATGGCGTGTTTTTTCGCTACCCACCATTCCAATGCAGAAGAAGAAATTAGCCCTCTTTTTAGAATAGTGATATACACATGTCATACACACACCATGCGTGCCACCGTGGGCGAGCTTGCAAATCACACTGTGCGGTGGGGCCGCATGCGTGTGTGTGTGTGGTTGAGTGTGTGTGTCATTTTCGCTCTTTTTACCGACAACTCCCGACAAGTCCTCCTATAACAGCAAGTCAACCTATAACAGCAACCATGACAAGTCAACTGATTAAGGTGTCAACCATTAATTCAAAACAATTAAGGTGGGCTCCTGGATTTTTTACTAAACCCTTGTTTCTACTTACAGAATTTCGCCCCCTCCCTCCCAAAAAAGGGTGAGGGAATTTCGTTCCTCTTAAAACTATAGGGTTTGTTCCTGTGGTGCTAAATTGGGAAGTAAAAATGGGTTTTCCCTTTCTTTTACTCTCTTCCTTTCTTGTCTTTCATCTGCTGTTTCTTCACTCTTCTGGTTCTTCTTGTCCATCCTCCTTCGACTGCGGACCTCTCGGTCCGATGAAATTCCCTTTTACCAGTCTCACAGATCCCCAGTGTGGGTTGTGCACATTAAGTTGTCATCAAAAAGCTCCAAAAGTCTTTTTGGGCGATGAGGGAAGATCTATTCAAGTTAGCAGCATCGATGACGATGCCATAAAGATTAGTGACCCATATCTAAAAGACCTTATCGATAACAGGAGTTGTGATTTTTTCAGTTACGTCAATCCTCCATATACGCCTTATATTTCCTACACTAACTCCCCCAATCTCACCTTCGTCAAATGCCTCCCGAACAACCCTGAACATAAGAATCAGACTGATCTTAAGTACTTCTCTGGTAATCACACTCGTTATAGAGGCGAAGGTTGCCATGGAAACATTATCTACTTTTCGTATCCGAATAACACAGTTCCGCCTCTGGGCAGTTTTCCAAGAAACTGTGCGTCTTTCCAACTGCCAATAGTGTCATCAGTTGAAGACCGAAATCTGAGTGATCCATTCTCGTTATTGACTTCTAATTTCTCTATTAAATATCATGTGTCAAAGGAATGTCAGACGTGTCTCGCTAACTATAGCCAGTGTCTGGGGGATGACCGAGAGTTCCACTGCTTAAACGAGAAAAGAGGTACTGACGAGATGGGAGGTACTGGAGCCGATCCAAAAAAAAAGATAGGAGGTACTTGCATTACGATTAATTTATGAATCTAGAATCTTTTTATGAGGTGTGTTGTATTTTAGTGAACTCTTAAAATTACCGTAGAGGGTATCTTATGGAGGCGGAGAGGAGGACCAAGAGGTACTAGCATTTCCAGTTAGATAAGGCTTATTTATTCAGAATGTGCAAAGTAAACTAACTTGAAATTGCAATCCTTTTCTTCCACTGTTCTTTCTAAACTCTTACCAACTGAAGTAGATTGGCATTGATTCTCGGAACATGTATCGTTCATTTGCTTCCATTAGCTTAACCTTTTCATTCAAATGATTTGGAGATTTCCTTTTTCTCTATCCATTATACTTCTTTAGGTTTCCACGTAATAGGAAGATATCCTAGAACTATTTTCCATATCTTATCATTTCTCCGGAGTTCTGCTTCAGCTAATTTACTGTTGGGATTGTGGCAATTTTGTTGTTCTGCATCATCAAGAAACTCGCACAAATTGAATCCATATTCTTTTGGAAAACTAAATAGAGAACTACCGTAACATTGAGGCATTTCTGAGGAATTGTGGGTCTCTTTCTCCAAAAAGATACACTTATTCTTACATTAAGAAAATTACCAATTCCTTCAGAACTAAACTAGGTAAGGGAGACATGATGTCCAAGAGTTCGAATGCTTAAATGAAAGAGGTACTAGCATTTCTGTATTATTACCATAAAAAACCACTTCAATTTATAGCAAGCTGCTTCGAATGAAATCGTTATCTGGGTTTTCATTATCGAAAATGCTAACTGGGGTCCTTGATAGTCTCTCTGTATTGTACGTGAGAAACAAGTAAAAGATTTTCTATGATTTGAATAACTGTGTGATCATTTTGTTTTTACGATCAACTTAACCACTAGGCGCGAATGTTTGCATGACCATTTAATCAGACGGTCGTTTTCCCTTTAGTTAAGCTCGTGCATTCAGAATTTTGCAGAGTAAACAACTTTGATTGACTGATGCTTTTATCCTAAACAATGGTTGCAGGGCGAAGTCACTTGCTATTGATTCTCGGAATAGGTAATACACCTTTGATCAGTAGCTGTTAGCATGAAAAAATTACATTTATTATTTTATGGAAAAAATTAAATCATCTGCATCTTACAATTTCTTTGGAATTTTGCTTCCATTGTTCCCAAAACCTGTGGGGATTGTGATAATTTTGTTGTTCTTATACATTATCAAGAAGAAGATATCTAGAACAAAGTGAATCCAATTGTTCTTTTCTAGGGAAAAGAAGACAGAGAATTATCTTTTGGGAAAAGAAACATTGAAGAATTTCTAAAGAGTTGTGGGTCTCTTTCTCTAAAAAGATACACTTATTCCGACATTAAGAAAATTACCAACTCCTTCACAACTAAACTAGGTCAGGGAGGCTTTGGTAGTGTCTTCAAAGGAGAGTTAGAAAATGGCTGCCTTGTGGCAGTCAAGGTTCTGAAAGGGTTGAAAGGCAATGGAGATGAGTTCATTAACGAGGTTGCAACCATTAGTAGAACTTCTCATGTAAATATCGTGACTCTTCTTGGATTCTGTTTTGAGGGTTGTCATAGAGCTCTCATATATGAGTTCATGCCTAATGGATCTCTTGACAAATTCATACATGATGGTGGTTCCTTGACATATCGCCAATTGGGTTGGGAAGCATTGTATCAAATTGCGGTTGGTATTCCCCGAGGATTGGAGTACTTACACCGTGGATGCAACACACGAATTTTGCATTTTGACATAAAGCCTCATAATATTCTTTTAAACGAGGACTTTTGCCCAAAGATATCTGATTTTGGCCTTGCTAAACTGTGCCCACAGAAAGATAGTATCATATCATTAACTGGCGCCAGAGGAACAGCAGGCTACATTGCCCCAGAAGTTTTTAGCAGAATTTTTGGTGGGGTTTCACACAAGTCTGATGTTTATAGCTATGGAATGATGATTCTAGAAATGGTGGGAGGAAGAAAGAATATAAGTATCGAGGTTGATCGTACGAGTGAAATATACTTTCCGCATTGGATATACAAACGTCTTGATCTTGGTGAAGAACTTGGATTGCATGGCATTATGGACGATGAGTCAAATGTAAGCGCAAGGAAGATGATTATAGTTGGCCTGTGGTGCATACAAACTGATCCTTCACACCGACCATCAATAAGTAGGGTGGTGGAGATGTTAGAAGGGATCGCGGAGTCTTTGCAAATCCCTCCTAAGCCATTTTTGTATTCTCCCTCAAGAACACCGGTTGATTCGTCCACTACACATGTCATGACATTGTGATAATGCATGCATTGTTGTACAAGAAAAAGCAAAATGTGTACTCCTCTAATCGCAAAATTCACGAGTGAAAATTAGTTTTGTGTGTATCTCTTATATTCTTGTTGACCATGTCAGTCAAAACTTCGTAAGTTTGTAATGTCTAAACAAGAAATTCTGAGGCTTTTAATGTGGAAGTTGAACCAATAATTTGTAAATTCTTATTTGGCATGTAATTGTGGCCTCTAATTTGATTGCAGTTTCTTGTTCTTTGCGCGAGGGTCGAACTTGACTCAGGTCAGGATCAGCTGCTGTGCAAAAGTAGAGTGAAATTTTGAGTGTAGGGGTTAATAGAAGGACAAGAGAGCTAGATCGATGGTCAATTTGTTTGATTCACGAAAAAAGCATTTAGATTAGGATACGGCCAGCGAAGGAGATGAAGGGTCTCAATTTGACTCCTATTTTACCGGTAATATTTTCACTTTAGACCTCTAACTTGCTTCAAATTAACAGTTCATCTTGTCTTCAAAAGCGCGTTTTCCTTATTCTGCAGTTTAGTTTTCACAAATCTTAGGAAAGCATCAATACCTCGTTATTTATTCTGCAGTTTAGTTTTCACGAATCTTAGGAAAGTTTTGTCTCGTTCAATTCTCAATGGTGTAGAACAACAGAAAAAAAAAATTTAATGGCATTCAAAGGAAAAAAATTTCAATGCTGGTACGGTACGGCGCATCCGAGCCGTCCATTTGTGTTTTGGACGGTCCGGATGTTCCGGTGGCATTTTTGTATATTTGGGGGGTGTTTTTAACCCAACAGACCTGGGCCGTCCAAAATACGGATGGACGGTCCGGATGCGCAGTAGGGTACCACATCGGTCATCGTCAGCCATACCCTACTGGCACTGAAAAAAATTTCTATTCAAAGAGGTAATCGGGGCACCAATCAAAGAGGTAATCACAGGAACAGTTAGTTAATTTTTTCAAGATGAAGGTTTTTTAGGCTCTTTTCTACAATACTTAAAAGAGACCTATAAGCTCTCAAGTGGAATTAGAACTTACCCAGAGGACATAGAAGTTGCCATATTGTGCAATAGAATGCTAAAATATTATTTTAGTTTTCTATTAGTGGGAGCTCTTGGTGTTGGTTTATATGGTTCAAATGGACCATCATGTAATGAAGTCCATGCAGTACATGTACCTTTTCAACGTGCCATCATCCTAATGACATGTTGTGACATGGGCTCCTCAATAATTGAGAAATAGCAACTCACTCAATTCCTAGAATCACTAGTGCACTACTTAAAAAATATTTACTAAAGTATACACCTAAGCACATGTGAAGCCATATTTTGTGTGCTAAGAACTTAATTAGCTAGCTAAAAAGAAATGCACTTTAATAGGGCTCCCTAAAGAAATGCACTTTAAGTCTTTCCTTTCTCTCTCCTCTCTCTCTCTCCTTAAAGTTATTCTCTCTCTCCTCTTTCTCTCTCCTTCTTCCCTTCTCTCTCTCTCTCTCTCTTTCTCTCTCCTTAAGTCTCTCCCCAAATTTAGTTAGTCACTTAGGACACTTTAGGTAGTGAGGGGTGTCACCTAGGATTTTAGGGAGTCAATTTTTGTGTACTAGATGCCATTTTTTTGTGTTTTTCTTAACTAACTAGTTAAAGTACTTTAGAGAACTCTTTTAGGTAGTGCACTAGAGATGCCCTAATGTCAGTAGTGTCATATCGGATGCACAATTGTTATATGGGAAATTGCTAAAATAGGCCTAGTGAGCTTATGTTAAGGTTTAAAAAGTGTGTTGAAATGTGTGGAAAATGTATAAAAATAGGTATAAATGTAATGAAAAATGTAAAAAATGCACTGAAATGCATTATATTAGTAGCCTTAGACCGTATCAAGACACATTTTCCCAGATATGCTTTTTTTTTTTTTTTTTTTTTAAATCAGGTTGATCTCATGCCAAGCTTAAACAGGTTACTTGATGAAAGAAAGATATTGCCCCAAGCTCATTGTTTGTTGATTGATGGAGAGTAATTGTCTTTTATTTTGCAGGGGAAACCAGTGAGGAGGCATTCGGAAAGTATTGCGCGGCTGGGTACCAATTTTTCCAAAATTTGAAGCTTTGAATGCTGTGTCCGGAAACCGGTGCTGCTTTTGCAACATCATTTATTAGAAATGATTAAACCCAAAAATTAACACCTAAATATAGCGAAATGGAAAAGGAAAAAATAGACAAAATTTAAACTTAAGAAATCCAACAAACTGATTACTTTCCGCTCCAGAAATATTCAGGTTGGTATCGCAGAGGCTTTAGGCTTCCATATATCTTGCTACCAATTTTACTGGAGAACAATTATCAGAAGAATACCTAATCTTTTTCATGCTGAAGGTGTTCGGCACTAGAAGAAACCATATTAGCTCAAGAAAATTTCCAGGTTCAACCGAGCGATGTCCAGTGTCCTATGTTCCAAGCTCCATTGAATTCATAATTTCCCTAGAGGAAAGCCAACCAAAATTTATGCATATAATCAAGGTACATGTAGTTATACGTACATTTCAAATTTGCGGTTTTCCTAATGGGCATATTGTGACACTGCTTCCTTGGTAATTGAAAAATAGCAACTAGCCCAATTCATATTGAAGGAATACCACAATGGATCGATGTACAGATTTTTATGTTTGTAGACGTAGTCTATCTTGAATCTATAATCCCGATTTTGTTCTTGTTAATTTGAAACTTCTGGAGCCCTGGTCAGTACTCTCAAGTTTCAAGTCAAGTAGAATTCGCGAGCAAAAGCTTCGAGAGCTTAGCTGATGAAAGAAAGTTATTGCTCCAAGCTCCTTGTTTGTTTCTTGATTTGGTTAGGTTAAGTCCCACTGGCACTGCCCATTGTGTGGACAATGGATTTGCTTCTAAGAGCTTGATTTACTTTGGCAAGTCTAATCAATGACCTAGATTTGATACGACAAACAAGTGTCCACGAGCATCTCTAACTTTGAGGTCAAATTACCACATAAGCCATTTTTTACGTCCTCAAATTTGACATCAATAAACCTTGTTAGAGATGCTCCAATTCAAATTAAATGGTGTTGTTTAAAATTGATGTGCATTTTTCCAGAAAATTGATACATTTCCACCTCCGGGCAGGATTCCAGAAAACTGTGCATTTTTCCAACCGCCAATAGTGCCATCAGTTAAGGACCCAAATCGTAGTGATCCATTCTCATTATTGACATCTGATTTCTGTATTGAATATCATGTGTCAAAGGAATGTCATGTGTGTCACAATAACGGTGGCCAGTGTCCACGTGATGCCCGAGAGTTCGAATGCTTAACGAGACAGGAGGTACTGGGATTTCAATTAGTATATAAATTTTAAATCTTGTTGTGAGGTTCTCCTATCTTGTATTTTTACTGCACTCGTAGAATTACTATAAAAAAAAGCGTGTTGAAATGTTTAAAAAATGAGGAGATGAGAAAAAAAAAAAGGGTTTTATGAGATTATAAAAATACACTAAAAAAGAGCCAAAGGTGATTGTTTATATTCCAATATGTTCCAAAGATGAGATGTGAAGTCTCTTTGCAAAAGCCGTTCAAAAAAAAAAAAAAGGTCACTTTGCAAAAGTCAACTTTAGGAGTCTATATGCAAAGTCTTTCCATGGGCACAACAAAATTAAAATCCTCATTTACTACTCTAATTAGTGGTAACTATTCTAAGAGTTATCTCGAGCCTTTACTTATATTTTTACTTAAATGGGCAAATTCATGAACTTTGGGAGGGAAAAAAAATAAGTATGGTTGTAAGCTTGGGAGGAAAAAAATTGTCTTGTAAAATGTGAGTAAAAGTTTAAGTCTCCCCTGATTGAGTAAAATCTCAATTTGGTATAGTTTTTGAATCAATTGGTGGAGTTGGTTTTAGGAGAGTTTCACTTGAATTTTGAGTTTAAGTAAAATAATAATAATAATATGGGCTGGAGTGGAGATGCTCTAAGAGGTGGAGAAAAAGTTCTTAAATATCAAAAGAAGTTAGTCTGCCACATTTGCTACAAACACACACACATATTATATATATATATATATATATATATGGAGGGCTTCCTATCCGGACTCCGGACTTTCGTACCACCGTGATCTGAGCATTTTTTTGACGATCCGAACCGTCCAATGTGTTCAAAAGGTGTTTTCAAAGGCCCGCTCGGGAAATCTTCAAAAAAAAAAATCGGGAAGAGCTTGATCCAAACAGTTTTTCGCAAAATTGTAAATATACAGTTTTTGCGAAAAATTGCTTGGATCAAGTCCTTCCCGGTAATTTTTTTTTTTTTTTTAAGATTTCCCGCATGGACCGTTAAAAACACCTTTTAAACACATTGGACGGTTCGGATTTCCCAAAAACAATTTTTTAAGTGGAAAATTACATTTTTTCTTATTTACGGGAGGTCCTTACACTACAAGAAATCAGGGTTTTTGCGAGGAAATAAATTCCTCGCTAAATGCCTTAATTTCCTCGCAAAAGGTTTTTTGCGAGGTATTTTCATTCGTCGTTCGTTCCTCGCAAATGGGTAGTCTCCAATTGTTTTTTGCGTCCAAAATTCTATTTCCTCGCTAAAAAGATTTTTTTTCGCAAGGAAATTTAACTTGTCGCTAATGAGTGAACCCTTTTGCGAGGAAATTTAACTTGTCGCTAATGAGTGAACCCTTTTGCGAGGAAATTCATTTGCGAGGAATTTCATGTGTTTGGCGATTTGGAATTTTCCTTGCAAAATGGTGAACCCTTTAGTGAGGAAATTCAATTTGCGAGGACTATCATGTGTTTGGCGATTCAGAATTTTCCTCGCAAAATGGTGTACCCTTTTGTGAGGAAATTAATTTGCGTGGAAATTCATATGTTTGGCGATTCAGTATTTTCCTCGCAAAATGGTGGACTAGATAGCAACAACTCAAATTTCCTAGCTAAATATACATGTTTACTAACAAATTATTTCCTCGCAAAATGGTGCACTCGAATGCAACAACCCAAATTTCCTTGCCAAATGTGCATGTTTAGCGACAAAGAATTTCCTTGCAAAAAATCACTTTTTGGCGAGGAAACAAATTTTTGTCGCAAAACAAAAAATACATTTTGCTAGGAAAATGATCCTCGCAAATTAAAAAAAATATAGTTTTCTTTTCGCGAGGAACCTCACAAAATAACTCTTTTAGCTACAAAAAAGCTACCAACTATTCTCATTTTGATTCCTGTCATACAGTGACCAGCTATATATATAATTCAAATAGCACAATTCGTCAAACTCAAAGGCAATGACGGGAACATTAAGCCATTTTGCCGATCAAAAAAAACCATTAAGCCATTTCACAAATGTCAAAATATGATACTTAAATACCGAGAACATAATACCATGTATCAAGTATCTATACAAAAATCATTATGGACTAAATTATGTACTATTAAGTACCAAAAGAAAAGGCTGATCCAATATCCTTCTTCCTCCATGTAGAAGTCCCAAAACCCAAAGGTATAGTTGCATATGCAGCAGCAAATCAGGAGATCATAGCAGTAGCGCCAATCAAGCATCGATAGAATTTGCATCCTTCATGCATAAACAGTAGCAGCATCATTCAATCATCAGAAGGTACCAGCAGCAAATGAAGTAGAACACTAGAACCTTGCCAAAAATATGCAGCAATAGAAGCACCATACCCCATGGATAGACAAAATGGTAATGCAGAATCAGTCGTGATGAAAAATTACATCAGCAGTAGTAGGCAATCATGATCGATGAAAATTGCATCAGCAGTAGGCAACAAGGCATGGATGAAAAGTAGCAAATCTAAATAGATGTGGGACCCAAATCCAAGAACCAATAAGAACCATCCAATCAGCAAGCATAAAGTCCACCCCTCAAGCATGAGAAGCAGACAAGGATCAAACTCTCAAAAAAAAAAGAACAAAGACCAAACACAGAGAGACACAAGACTCAAGAACAGATTGTTATGCCTTCTATCGACATGTTCATACACTAAAATACAAAGTACAACTGAGCAAATCGGCGTCTATGTACAGTTATTTTTTTTCCTTTTTTTTAAGCTAAGGATGAATCTCATAGTTGAGGAGCCCACCACAAAGTCTGGTCCTGCTTATCTACAGCCAGGTGCTCATGAATCATGATGGAGTTGGGTTTATCACAAGGTGGGCATATTGGGGTTTGGAACAGTGGAGTTGGGTTTATCACAAGGTGGGCATATTGGGGTTTGGAACAGTGGAGTTGGGTTTATCACAAGGTGGGCATATTGGGGTTTGGAACAGTCAAGCTTGGGGCAAGCTAGAATGCAGCAGCAACAACATAATTTTATGGGTTTCTTGTATTGTGTATATTTGTAAAACTGAGAGAAAGACATAGCTAAAGTGAGAATTTAATAGGGACTGGATTTGTGATACAACTAGGGAAATTTCACTAGAAATCTGATACAACTGGGGAAATTTCACTAGAAACAGATTGTTCGTGAAATTCACTAAGTATTCAAAGAACAGAAACAAGAATGGAGTTATACAATTCACACCTCTCTCTTCGCACGTCTGCCATTTCGAGTGGCAATGCACCCGTAAAAGAATTATGAGACAAGTTCACGAACGTTAAAGTGGAGAAAAGGCCTACTGTTTCGGGTATGGGACCAATTAAGAAATTACGTGAGAGATCCAAGGTTTGCAAGCCCAGCATATTTTCAATACTTGAAGGTATGGTTCCATTGAAGTTGTTCTCATGAAGGTCGAGCCCAAATATTCGAGTGAGATTTTCAATGCTTTCTGGGATGGGACCGGATAGCTTATTTTTACTGAAACTTACTAGTTCGAGGTTTCGAAGCTGCTCTATTTCGAAGGGAATGACACCTGAAAGAAGGTTTTCTTCCAAACCAAATGCAGCTGAGTTGACTAAAGTAGAAATTCCCGTGGGTATGTTTCCAACAAGCTGGTTTCGCCCTGCTACTGACAATCGAGGTGACTTGAGAGATTGGCTATGGAAGTGGGTAAAACACCACCAAAACCATTTCCAGCGAAACCCAGAAATTCCCGATAGATGAGAATGAAACTGCAGAACTTTATGTTTGAAATATAAAAGAAAGCATTACCCAAACTGTCAACAATCAATCTATCAATGGCAATGGCCATAAACTTTCTTAGCAGATACTTCTATTATGGAGTGAAACAGGGTGTAAACATTGCATAATGCTCCAACCCATTCTATTAAGTAGTAGCACTGCTGTGTGCTTGTAATGTAGACTACTTGTATAAACATATTGCAACTAACCCATCGTTTTTTTCCCTCATAAACTATCTTAGAAAACTTTCATTTGCCATAATGCAGTATAACTGGAATAAAATATTACAAAAAATCACTTTTGAATAAGAGGAACAATCTTCATTCATTTGGCTTCCATTGCACGTACTTTCCTCATAAAGTTCACAACAGTAATTTCAAAATGGGCAAACATTATAAACAGAAGTACGAGACCCAAAACAAAAGTTAATAACCAATGCTTCACCATTTCGGATACCTAAATCAAAATTGATCATCCAGGACTGCAAGGCACAATATGTGACACTTCCTAAATGATATGAATACCCTATTGAAATACGTAAGTAACATACTACATCATTATTAGGTGAGAGAGAGAGAGAGAGAGAGAGAGAGAGAGATGTAGTCCAGGTGTGAGAACATGTACCAGGAGTCAAGGATTCACTTGCTTGCACAGACTCAGATGTGTGTGGAGCAACGGATGAGTTGTGCTCTGGATTATTTGGCATAGATTGCACAACAGGGGTAAGCACTGATGTTGTAGTGACACTTTGAGAAGTCGTTCCACGACCACCTCGTCCTCGACCTCTAGTAGACATCTTTGCGTAACTATAAGACAAAAAAAAATTAGACCAATCATTAAACATGATATAGAATTGAAAGAACATTGAAGATAAGGTAAAAAATACCAGCCAACACTATGATTATTACATCTTGAAACAACTTGAGGAACATAGCACAAAATAGTTACGCAAAATTAACATGAATGAGAAATGATAACAACTTTCATAATAGAGAGTGGCAATACCATAGCTTCCAATAATGTTTAAGCATTACATTTACTACAAATTCTTGTTTAACAAACATGCCTAAATAAGAAAAATGTGACTCTCGTATATGCTTCACCTTATTTAACATTTTCATACTATTTTTAGCTATTCAACAACCCACATCCATATGAAAAAATTGAAAAATAAAATATGATTTACCTAAAAAATACATATCCTGAAAAATGGTCTACCAAAAACGACGTCTAATAAAGAAGAATTAGCCAAAGATTTGTAAAGAGATATTCCACGCCAATCAAGTACTCGGTTCCTATTATATCCTCAAATTTTAGTTGAATATACAGCAACTAAGTATGCATTTCTATCAAAATAAAAGCATAGAAAGGAAGGCAAAAAGAACCAACATCAGTCATCATTAGAATCATAACTTCAATCTTTTCAACAAGACTCATTCGATGGTCCAATCCCGTTAATTTGTAATGGACTGCAATAACCCACATACTAACGATCAATCCCGTTAATTTGATTTAGTTTGTTAATGTAACCAATCACGTAATTTTCTAGCTCAATCGAGTTCAGAAAGCCCCTTCATCATCAGGACGTAAATTTATTAATAAAATGATTTTGTTTGTCAGATCAAATGTCTAACGCTACTCGATTAACTTCATTCTGGTACAAAATTATCTAATCCATATTATGTAAAAGATAGACGGTTCCGATAGCAAAAAAATACCTTAGGTGGGGCTCGGTCATGCATTATAAGACTTTAATACCTCCGGACGCATTAATGTGTTCTGATCATGTGGGTGTCGATATCTGATGATCTCCAATTTTGGTGAAATTGATGGCATAAGTAACACGTGAAATCCTAACGGTTCAGATCGACTATTGAAAAAATATACTCGGTAGTGACCTTTAGAATTTGTACGTTCAACTTACTTGATAATCAACTAAGTCTTGTGCTGTATCTAAATGTACAGTAGCCACACAACTGCAACATAATCACGACGATCGAAATTGTTGAGTTCATTGTGATTGTTGATTGAATTGTTCATGTAAATTATTGGCTCTATCCGGGTTAGAAAGCCCTTTTATCAGGTTGTAATTCATAATAAACTAAGCTTCTACAGTAGCTGAATGTACGTTAGCTATACAACTGCGATACAATACTGACGATCGAGATCGTTGCTTTTGTTGTGCTCGTTAATTTAATAAGTCAGGTAGAATTTTGGCTCAATCGGGTTTACAAAGCCTCCTCATCCATAACGAAAATTTGCCACATCTTAGGCTTTTAGCAACCAAAATTTCGATTGCCTTGTAAAAACCAACTTCATTGCAGTAAATAAAACTCCTCGCAAAATGTTTATTCCCCAAAATCTCGTTATCTGTCGCCTTTTTGTCAAGGGGACAATTAGCGAGGAATTTCGGAATTTCCTCACACATACTCATGGCACAAAAATCACTGTTGCCTTTTAGCGATGAATTTTAATTTTCTCGCAAATAACCCAATTTTTTTTCGCAACCACCAAAATTCCTCGCAAATTGATTTTCAACATTAAAATGCCTTTTAGAGACAAAATTTTATATTGCCTCGCAAATACCAACTTTTTTTGCAGCAACGAAAATTCCTCGCAAATTGTTAAGACCTTTAGCATCCAATTAATTTAACACACAAAATCATTATTGCCTTTTCGTGACAAAATTTTCTATTTTCCTCGCAAATTGCCTGCAACAATTTGCGAGGATTTTTTGCAATTCGTCGCAAATACTTACATGGCGGGAGAAATCGTTGGCGCCAAAGTTTTAGCGACAAGTTTTATCAAGGAAAATAGTTTTTCCTCGCAAAAAGGTGTCTTTAGCGAGGAAATTATTTTTTTACTGAGAAAATTTAAATTCCTCGCAAATAACCCAATTTTTTTTTTTTGCAGCAACAAAAATTCCTTGCAAAATGGTTTCAACATTAAAATGCCTTTTAGAGACAAAGTTTTATATTACCTCACAAAAACCAACTTTTTTGTAGCAACGAAAATTCCTCGCAAATTGTTAGACCTTTAGCATCCAATTAATTTAACAAAAAAAAATCATTATTGCCTTTTAGTGACAAATTTTTCTATTTCCTCGCAAATTGCCTGGAACAATTTGCGAGGAATTTTTGCAATTCCTCGCAAATAATTCTCTGGCGGGAGAAATTGTTGGCGCCAAAGTTTTAGCGACAAGTTTTATCAAGGAAATATTCTTTCCTCGCAAAAAAGGTGTCTTTAGCGAGGAAATTAATTTTTTAGCGAGGAAATTAATTTCCTCGCTAAAACTTTGCCCCATTACCAAGGGAACATTAATTTCCTCGCAAATAGTGTGCCTTTAGCGAGGAAAGTATCAGCGAGGAAACCAATTTCCTCGCTAAATCCCTGATTTCTTGTAGTGTTATTATATATACAAGGTGCCAGTTCTAAAGGATAATCATTGTTAAAGTGATTATCATAATTGAAGTTTTCCTGTCTAACAATTTTAAACAACACCGATTAATTTGAGCTTGGACATCTCCAATGGGACAGCCGAATCCCCTCGGATCCCAGTGGTAAAAAAGGGGCATGAATTGTGGACAATTAAAAACATTTCCCATTTTAGGCACTTAGCAGGTTGGTAGTAAGTGATCAGAATCATAAAGAAGAGAGCTTCTTCAATAGGTGCATCATACTGGTAAGTTTAATCAAGTTAACAAACATTGTTCATGGTCATAGTACCTGTTCCAAGAATCAATGCCAACCTTTTTCTTCCAGTTATTCTACTTCTTCCTGAAACCATTGATGGAAAAAAAAAACAGTCAATTCAAAGGAAGTTGCTCTGCATTTGGGAAAGCTTTAGCTTACGAAATTGAGAAATAGCAGTTTAATTGAAGAACCAAGCAAATTGTTATGCCAAAAACAAGACTACCGGATCGACACAAACAACAAAGAAAGACGAAACAATCACACAACACAAAAAGACGCAGGAGGCAAGATATATTTGGTTCGGTAGTTTGCCTACGTCCACGGTGGAAAAGAAGAATATTTAAGACACACACCATTCGAACTAAAACGCTCAACTCTCACACATCTCTACTACGCACTCTTACAGACACCCCGTTCGGACCACAGGTCTCTGTGGAAACTTTATATCCATCTCAAAATCAATTGACAATGAGTAGAGTGGTTTCAGCATATATTAAATGAATAAATGATCACTCATTCCACTCCTAAGCAACGTGAAATTCTAGTTCCTTAAAAATATCACCTTTGGCTGGCTCTCCGGATTTTTTCTCTTTTGCCCCAGAGTACACGACATGTGCAATCACATGGAAGACCAAGACAACGTCCCATTCAATTGGCAATGGGTCAAGGTCGTTATAGTGATGGTGGGCCAATGAGAAAGGCAAGTAGGAAACCCCCTCTACAATGGAGTCTTTTTCCTCTACCGAGCATTCCAATTGCAATGTAGAAGACGAAATTAGCCCCTCTTTTTTCCGACGACTTACAGTAAGTCCTCCTCCTCCTATAACAGCCTTTCCAAGTCAACTGACGTGTCAACCAACAAGTTCCTTGATTTTTACAAGACCCTCGTTTCCACTCATAGATTTTCGCCTCTCTCCCTCCCAAAAAAAAGGATGATGGAATTTCGTTCCTGTTAACCACTACGCGTGAATGTTTGCATAACCATTTAATCAAGGATGAAGCCAGGGAGGGGCTAGTAGGAAGCGATCGTCCCTCGTCTTAAAAAATTAAATCTTATTACATGAAAAAATATATTTTATCATGCATCCAATTATATAGTTCCGTCCCCCCTTCGTTTTTTTGTTTAAAAAAATTAATAGTAACAGTTTTAATATTTATCAAGTTATGAAACAACTTTATACTAAAATTGATTTTAATGATGTTTAATTACAATTCCTTTAAACAAAACAATTCCCAAAATTTATAACTCAACTCACTTCGTGGACCCAAGGCCTGTTCACTTTTAAAAACTAAGGCTCACTGAAATTTTATAAGCTGAAAACTCTTTAACGTCGTCTGTGGACATCAAAATGAAGGAAAATTAAAAGAGCAAAAGAAATTGGGGGCTCCCAAAACAGTTGATTCTCAATTGCAAGAATTGAACACTTAGTTTAAGGAAGATAAAATGGAGTTTACTCATTCTCAGCACATCTCTAGATCCTTGCAATGGCTTCAGATCATTCAATATTGAAGATACTTGCAAGCTTGCAATCAATTGCAAAATTATAAGCTTGATGTGTTAAGGCATTCTGAGTTCCTAAATAGTTGACCGATTTCAAAGTTGAGTGAAGTGTTGGGGAAGACAAGAAAAATGCACGATATATCATCTTTTCGATAGGTTGATTCAGCTTATATTAGCTTTACATGTTTCAATGGCTACAATTAAACGTTCATTTTCTGTTACGAAATGTGTGAAGACAAGACTTCGCAATAGGATGGAGAATGATTATTTAGCTAATTTCTTGATCACTTATATTGAGAAAGATATTGCTCGAGGATTGGGCACACTCTATCATTGGTGTTATTTTGCGTGTGTGTGTGTATTGTTTTTCGAGTTAGTAAAAATTCATATCGTTGTCTTAATTTTAATTTGTCCTCCCTACGCCAAAATTCTGACTCCGTCCCTGCATTTAATGAGATGGTCGTTTCCCTTTAGTTAAGCTCATGCATTCAGAATTTTGCAGAGTAAACAACTTTGATTGACTGATGCTTTTCTCCTTGACACAGTGGTTGCAGGGCGAATTCCCTTGCGATTGATTTTAGGAATAGGTAATACACCTTTCATCCGTAGCTGTTAGCATGAGTAAATTACATGAGCACTGCTACAGCCGTCTAAATGCCTTAACGTTAAGATCCTAGCTGTCTAATGATTCCCTATTTACGGATGACATCTATTTCGGCTAAGACAATGTTTTCTTATCCAAACTAATGAATTAGTTTACGAAGCTTTGATTTCCAAACTATATTTCCTATTCAATTGATTGCCTTTCAAGTGTTTCCCTATTAAATTGGTTTCATTCAGAGAGGGTTGATTATCTTTTAATCCTTGCCTTTTTTTATTTCTCATTCATTGTATTTCCTACGTTAGCACCAAATTAAAAAAGTGTGTAATTTTATTTATGTGCATAACTTTTTAAATTAATTTGCACCAAATTAAATAACTCAATTATTTATTTAAATTAGAGCAATTTTTTTTTTTAGAAATGGTACACTGAAGTTCTTCAATGTTCATGCAAAAATTACACAAATTTTAACTTTCTTTATGGCGTGCTGCTTTGTGCCTTTAGGCACGAGCAATCCCTCGTAATCCATCTCTTACAATTTCTTTGGAATTGTGCTTCAGCTGTTCCTACTGCTGGGATAATGATAATTCTGTTGTTCTGCATTATCTTCAAGAAACACTCACAAAGTGAATCCACATTCTTTTGGAAAACTAAGACTAAGAACTACCGAAACATCGAAGCATTTCTAAGGACTTGTGGGTCTCTTTCCCCAATACAATACACTTATTCCGACATTAAGAAAAATACCAAATCATTCATAACCAAATTAGGTCAGGGAGGCTTTGGTACCGTCTTCAAAGGAGAGTTAGCAAATGGCTCCCTCATGGCAGTGAAGGTTCTAAAAGGGTTGAAAGGCAATGTAGATGAGTTCATTAACGAGGTTGCAACCATTAGTAGAACTTCTCATATAAATATTGTGACTCTTCGTGGGTTCTTTTTGAGGGTTTCCATAGAGCGCTCATATATGATCTCATGCCTAACGGATCTCTTGACAAATTCATACATGATGGTGGTTCCTCGACATATCGCAAGTTGGGTTGGGAAGCATTGTACCGGATTGCTGTTGGTATTGCTCGAGGGTTGGAGTACTTACATCGTGGTTGCAGCACACGAATTTTGCATTTTGATATAAAGCCTCATAATACTCTTCTACATGAGGACTTTTGCCCAAAGATCTCTGATTTTGGCCTCGCTAAACTGTGCCCGCAGAAAGAGAGTATCATATCATTGTTGGGTGCTAGAGGAACAGCTGGCTATATTGCCCCAGAAGTATTTTGCAGAAATTTTGGTGGGGTTTCGCACAAGTCTGATGTCTACAGCTATGGAATGATGGTTCTAGAAATTGTTGCAGGAAGAAAGAATATAAGTGTCGAGGTTGATCATACGAGTGAGATATACTTTCCACATTAGGTATACACGCGTCTTGAGCTAGATGAAGACCTCGGATTGCATGGCATTAGGGATAATGAGGCAAATGCAAGTGCAAAAAAGATGATAATAGTTGGCCTATGGTGCATATAAACTGATCCTTCGCACCAACCATCAATGAGTCGGGTGGTGGAGATGTTAGAAGGGAACTTAGAGTCTTTGCTAATCCCACCAAAGCCTTTCTTGTCTTCTCCCTCAAGACCATCGGTGGATTTGTCCACTACTACACGTCATGACATTGCGGAAATGCATGCAAGCTCCAGCGGGGTAAGGCAAATGTCCACTTCCCATGAGCATAAAATGTTCCAGTGAAAATTAGGTAAGTTTGTATCTCTTTTGTGCTTGTTGACACATATCACTAGAAATTTGGTGAGTTTGTAATGTTTTGACAAGAAATTATGAGGCCTCTCATGTGAAATTTCAACCTTGGCTCATAAATTCTTATTCGTCAAGTATTTGAAAATTTGTTCGCAGTTTCATCTTCTTGGAAGCGGGGAGCCTGTAGCGAAGAGGAAAAGTTTCATAGTGGGCAAGTCAAGTATTAGACTTCACATCGTCGTGCGGGGACCATTTTAGGATTCCACACAAATGATCCACACCAAATTTAAAACAATTCTTTGAGTGATGTTGGAAAAATGTAGCCCAATCGAATATTTGTAAGTAATTGATGTAGTTCATTCAATTTTTCATTTAGAATTCAAGCCTTAAAATCTAAAAGAATCTTAAAGAAAAGAAGTAAAAGAATTGTGTGCTCGGTATTCCCTTTATCTAACCCGCAAATCTCGTAGAATTTGTTGAAAAGAATATTTATTAAAAAAATTATATTGATTAGATATCGATAGATGTCAAGACAATTTATTTAATAAATGCTCTTCTCAACAAACCCACACAACGATGTGAGGTCAAATACCTGACTTGCCCCCGACCAACGTCGTTTTAGAAGGGTCGCACAGTGCAGTTTTTCCTACTTACTACAAGCTCCCCATTTCCGATGTTCTTTTCACAAGTGCAAAACTCAACTTAAATTAGAGACGATCGTCCTATCCATTTTGTTTGTCATTACATCATCAAACGAACTACCCAAAACGAGCGCTGCTTAAATCCATCCAAAATCTATTTACCAACATTGGACCATTTAGAAACACATAGCATTGAATGAATCTTAAAAATTAATTCTAGGACAAAATTAAAGACCAAATTATCAAACAAAACAAACGAAGAACCAATTGTGTACAAATATTCCCTCAACGGCGTAAATCTCATCGCAGGTCCCTTAAAAAAGTTAACAAATAAGCCAAGATCAAACTATTAATGTCCCTGATCAACGAGGACAAATTGCTCCAATTCCCTTTTATTTTTTTAGGTTAAAAACCATAGAAATCCTATGAACTGAGTTAAAGATCAAATAATCATTGAATACTACTATCAGATAATTAACAGTGAAAAAGGAAGATCGTGTGAACTCCACCATCCAGAGTAAATTTTGATCCAATGCACAATTCGCATTCCAAGTTCAATTGCAACAGGAAAAAACAGAGAGAAAGAAGAAAAGAAAAGAAGATACACTAAAACCATCAGTCGCTAAAATTTCTATCATGGTTTGAAACATAAACACAAATGTTTCTTAACTAAAATTTCATTGATGCATTCTATCAAACAGTTATTGAGCATTGTTCTAACCCATGCTTGATCCACTAATAAAATCAATTAAATGTTGAAATTAAACCTCATAGAAGTTGCAAGATGGGATATTCATACACGAGTCTCTCCCACATTTTGTAAAATGCAAGTAGAATTGGAAGGATATGAACAATTGTGTCAATCTACAAAATGATGGAAGGTTTGTAAAGGTAACCGTAATATACTTACAGATTTTCCAAGGGAAACCGATGCAACGCTCAGAAAGTATTGTGTTCGAAAACTAGTGCTGTGATTGCAATAGCCAGGTTGGTACCAAGTTTTACAGAAAAGCAATTCGAAACTCCCTTCCAATGCCAAGCAAAAGACTCATGCACGAGAAGCGGAAAAAACCTAAACTGGTCAGAAGAATACCCTAGTCCTTTTAATTAGAATAATGATACGTACACAACAAATTTTGACAACAAAAAGGCCACAACACCAAAACGACGTCGTTTTGGTGTTGAGACCCAAAAAAAAAAAAAAAAAAAAACTCAGATCAAAATTCAAAAGCCCGCTGAAACTTCATTCCTTCCCCAAATTTGTTCGGTACACAGACTGAGAGAGAGAGGGAGGTGCGATTACACCTCAACCGACAACCACCACACCACAATCATCTTCTCCTTCTCCGGCGACGACCCCCACCACCGCATCATTGCCGTCCACTGCTGCCGTTGAACACCGAAACGAATTTGCTATTCGCAGTCCTTCGACAACAAAGGTTTGTCTCTCTTTCTCTCTGTCCTTTGTCTCTCTTTCTCTCTGTATTTGTTTATACTCATATATATGTTGGGTGTATATATACATTCATATTAGGGTGATACATTTTGCATCTTGAGTTGGTAAATTAGGTTTTTTTTTTACCTTCTATGTTAGATGAAGTAGGAATTCTGTTTTGCTCCTGTTCAAAAAATTAGAAGTTTTGGTGTAGCGATTCCTTGAAAAAGTTAGGGTTTGATGTATTTTGGTAAACAAATTTACAAGATTTTTTTTTGTGGTAAATAGTTTATCATCATATCAGTGTGTGGATACTGAGGATGTAACCTGTGAAAAAATGTAGTTTCTAATTTATTTCCATTTTTCTTAATCGATCTGTTATTGTTGAATTTGTTGTCATTTTATGCCCATCCCCTATTACAATTATCGTCATTGGTATTACATTCTTATTTTATTACTATTATACTTTGAATTGAGTTGGGTGTTTTTTGTACAAGATTGGATCTTGGCCACATTGTATCTAATTCATTTTGTTTGTTTTGAACCAGCAGATGATGTCATCGGACTCTGTTCCTTCGACAATGCCTCCAAACAAAGAGTGTGGAGAAGAAGAGGAATGGAGTGGAGATAGGGAAAACGAAGAAGAGGTTTTGAGTGGTCCTTCCAACAAAGAGTGTAATGAGAGAGGTAGTAATGAGGATGGGGAAGAAGCAATAGTAGATTGTGAAGATGATAGAGTTGAAGAACCGAAGAAGGGAATGGCATTCGACACACCGGAGGAAGCATTTCTATATTACTCAAGTTATGCAAAAGGAAAAGGGTTTGCCGTGGCAAAAGAACATCGAGAAAGGGACAAGATGGAAAGTTGACAGATATAGGGTTTGCATGCAGTCGTGCTGGGAAGCCAAGAGTGAGAACAAGCAATCCGCTCAAACCACGGCCACAGACAAAAATTGGTTGTCAAGCTCACGTTACTGTTTTGATACACCCGGATGGAAAGTGGAGGTTAAATCGGGTCATTTTGGAGCACAATCATGAACATAGCCCAACAAAGGCAAGGTTTTTTAAGAGCAATAGGAAACTAGATGAGCACGTAAAAAGGAAGCTTGAAGTGAATGATCAAGCAGGGATTAAACTCAACAAGACTTTTGACTCATTTAAGATCGATGCTGGGGGACCTGATAAGCTTCCATATTTCCAGAGAGATTGCCGAAATTATTTGGACACGTTTCGACGTTTACGACTTGCCGAAATTATATGTTCATTGGTGGTGAAACTTTGTTTAAAAAGTAGGTTGTTCTAAAAAAATTTGGACAGCATCTCCCCTATTTTCTTGCGTAACCCGACGTCTCAACGTCTCATCAGATAGTCAACAACAAGAGGAAACACAAAAGATATAATATGGACTCACGTCGAGTCATGCTCATCTCATAATCGAAACAAAAATCTTCATTTATGAAATTCATCCAATATAGACATTCACACACGTGTTCTAATTGAAACGAAAGTTGGTCTTCATTTACAAAATTCATCGAATACAGACTTTGATCGTCTACCTTACGCTCTATATACAAGCAAAATGAAAGAAAAAAAAATCTTGATAAGTTGGTCTCTTTCTTCATCCTGCTCTTTGATTGCTCCATCCTCGTCTCTTGCTTCATCTGTATCTTGGTAGGAATTCTTTAGCAGCTGCAGAAGTGGTTTCACCTGCAGAAGTGGTTTCACCCACTGTCTTATCTTCCTCGTTAATCTCCGTCATAACTAGCTATTTCACCGCCCATCATCACCACTCTTCCTGGTAACACAAGTAGTGCAATACATCCCATTAGGTAAGGATAGTGGAAGTATAACATATTCATGATCTGAAAATGTACCAAAAAATGCAGTTTTTTTCATGATTTGTGGTTATATGGCTGCTGATCCCATCATCTCCGCACACCCTTACACACCAAATATACTTGATTTGTGGCTGCTGAACCAAATATACTTGATTTGTGGCTGCTGGTCAGATAATGGTTTTGTAGTGGTTGCTGAACCAAATATACTTGATTTGTGGTTATGGAATAGCAAATGGACATCCTGCTGGATCAGCAGCCACTACAAAACCATTATTTGATGCAAGGAGGACATGAGGGAAAAGAAACAAAGAGAATGGGCCACAAATCTTCCTTCATTATCTCTGCAATCTGTAATGACTGACAGGATCTCAATTAAGATACGAGGGAATTAAGAGAGATTAGCATACCCGTGAGGGAGAGAGTTCTTAAACCCTACACACAATGAAAGCAAAAATAACACCCACGAGGAGATGAGGCTTGGCAAAAATAACACAATGAAAGCAATTTAGTCTATTTGGTTCTTTTTTCCTTTACCAGAGCCCATTTGGTTCTACCTATCAAGTATACCAAATTCAAATTGTGCACTACTAAGAACTATTATGCTTGCTCACATATGCAGTCAACACGTTTACACCAACAAAAACAACACATCTGATACTGAAACTACTAAATCAAAGACAAGGAACTTGAGCATCCAAGTGGGACTTGAAACTACTAAATCAAAGACATAGCATTTAAAAGCTTAAAGTCCTTTCATTTTTCACAATCCTGTACACTCCGAGCATCCATATTTCCATACAAAGTTCTCTACCGAACTTGAGAATCCAAGTGGGAAAACACCAAGTAACCTACATACAAGCCTTTTTTTCTACAAACCTCTTGCCATTTTCCTTATCACAAATTTGATACTCATATCCTCAAGTTAGTATGTTTAGCAAAATGACTTGCATGACAAAATCATCCAACTGAATAGACTAATCCCACTAACAGGTGACTTGGTGAAACATCAAACAAGCCATTAAAATGACAAAACAAGAAATTACCTCATTTTGGAAATCATCCAAATCGTCTTTCTGCTGGGATTCACTGAACGAGGCGAAGAAACTGCATCAATCCAGACATCAATCGTCAAAAAAATTGACCCAACAATCCAATTTAGGGTTCCTGAAATTGGAATCCTAAATTTTGTGCAAAACCCCCCAAATTCATAGAATCGAACCAATTTTAGATGGAAAGCGCAGCGTGTGAGAGAGAGAGAGAGAGAGAGCAGCATGATACAGAGATTGGAGATGAACAAAACTAGGGAAAAAATCTAAGAACCCAAACCTGATGAAATCATACGACAGCGGTGTTCAACGGCGGCGGACTACGGCAGTGGCGGCGGACTACGGCAGTGGTGGTGGTGTTCGCCGGAGAAGGAGTAACTCCACGGTGGTGCGATGATCGCCGGTGGAGATGGGATCGTCCCTCTCCCTGGTCTGTATCGAAAACGAGGAAGGAATTGGTTTTAGCGTGATTTGAGTTTGGATCTGAGTTTTTTTTTTTTTTTTTTTTTTTAACACCAAAACGACGTCGTTTTGGTGTTGTGGCCTTTTTGTTGTCAAAGTTTTGTTGTGTACGTATCATTATTCAATTAATTACACAACAATTTTAACCTCTCTCCAATCATATTGTCAAATTATATCCTCCGATACAACGATAACTTTTTGGTTTTTGAACGCCTCTAATTATAAAAGGTAGGCTATTTTTATTTGATGCTTGAGGATAATTATTGGTGTAATATATATTTGCTTTAGGTGTCATTTACTTTATCTTATTTTTTTGTCAGTAATTATCATTTGAAAGAGCCTATTTTTGTATTTCAAGGGGTCTTGAGATATTGTTTACGGTATGGCATTAATTTCTCTTTAGTATTGGACCGTTGGTATGAAGTCTTTTCATTCTTTTCTTTTTCAATAGCAAAATGCTATGGAAGTCTTTACAACCCTTAGATATGAATGCGAATTGGTATTGGCACTACCCTTTTTCTCTATTGGCATTCCTTTTTTTTTTTTTTGGGTCTTTACTAGTAGTTATGCACGTGGTTTATTTGTTATCATAGATCCATGTTCTTGCTCTATTTTTTTCTTTTCTTTTTGAGATTGGATTTAGTGTAGTTTTCAATATAGTTGTACCTAAATAGAATGATTGGTGTAGGATTAGGAATTAGTTCTTCATGCCATTTTGTGTTCATATATATATACAATACTCTTCCAATAAGGGTCCCTTATGGGAGCTTAAATTCAGACCTCAACCCTGGGCCGTTGGATTAAAGCGGGCGGCTGAGATTTAAAAGTCACACGCGTGGGTTAAAAGGGGCATTTTGGGTTGATCCAAGCCAAGTTCACGGGTCAAACATAACATACAGGTTAAATGGGTTGGGTTCATCTCTTATCCCCAATTCCAAAATCACTGAAACGACAAACGTTGGAGAGAGAGAGAGAAGAACGAAGAAGAGGAACGAATGAAGAAGAAGATGGATCCACCAAGGTAGCTCTCTCTCTCTCTCTCTCTCTCTCTCTCCCCTTATCGGTTTCGTGTTAGATTTCAATCCTTTTTTCAAAATGGTTTTGGATTCAATCTCGATTTACAAATAACTAGGGTTTCAATTTCAAAGAGCTATTGTATCAATTTTCGAATAACTAGGGTCTCGTTTCTGAAACATATGTAATATTCTTCAAATGTTTAAAATATCAAGTGTTGAACGACAGAAAAAAAATTTATATATATACCAAAACACAATGTTAAATTACGCTATATAGTTAACACAATCTTTATTTGCGGTATACACCATAAAAACGCAATCTTACATTGCGCTTTATTTTGCCTATTTATACCAGCCAACTCTAGACACTTCTTATTCCACCCCATGCATGATTCAAGCTTGTTTTCATTGTTTATCTCCTATTTCTCTTCAGGAAAATCGAGTTGTTAAAATATTTTGAACTACCATAAAGGTAAGACACAAGGGTCCTAATAAGCTAACTTCTAGGGGAGCAGTTAATCTCGACATACCGGGACTACCTTATAGGGTGACGCAACCCTATCAGCCATAGACATTCGGTTGAGTGACGTCGTTGCTCTATACAATGAAGAAGCTAGCTCGACCCACATGAGGCAAGTAGGACGGACTGGGCATGGGGGAGGGTATTATTTATTCCCTAGTACCTTTCCATATGAGTTCACATGAGTCTGTTCAAATTTTTCCGACACGCGTGTAATTATGATTCGGCTATCTTCAGGCTGCGAACGACACGAAAAATTGCATATGGGACGGTCAAAACAATGCGCAAATATTGTGGCACTCCCGTTGTAACTATTATCAAGTGTGAAATAAAACATTTTGAATTATGTAATTTTGTCTACATATTGAAATTTTAAAATAAAAACACAATTTTGTATTATTTTTTTAAAAAAAAAAATTCACCATAAAAACGCAATTACGAAATACGGTTCCAATGTGGCACACACGTGGCAATGTGGGTTTGCCGGATGGCGTCCATAACTGAAACGCAATAGTACAACGCGCTAGTAATTAGTAGCACATTCATTGATTGCGTTAAAAACTAATTTTACAAATTGTTGCCAGTATGTTTTGTATAGCAGAGTACTTGCACAAAAAATCCACTATAAAGTAAAGCCTCCGATATGAACCCCTTCCGATATGACATCACTTTGGCTGTCTCTGCGGATTTTTTCTTTAGCCCCGGAGTACACTACATGTGCAAGATGGAAGACCAAGACAACTTCCCATGCATATGATGCTCTGAGTTTGGAATCTGTAAAACGCTGGTTTTTCCACAAATCATTGATTGAGAGAGAGAGAGAGAGAGAGAGAGAGAGAGAGAGAGAAGAGTCAATTGGTTTTTCCACAAATCATTGAAGACCAAGAGAACTTCCCATGAATATGATGCTCTGAGTTTGGAATCTGTAAAACGCTGGTTTTTCCACAAATCATTGATTGAGAGAGAGAGAGAGAGAGAGAGAGAGAGAGAGAGAAGAGTCAATTGGTCAAGGTCGTTATAGTTGTGGTGGGCTAACGAGGAAGGCAAGTAGGAAACCCCCTCTCAATGGACTCTTTTTCGCCTGCCGACCATTCAGAATTGGGTCTGTGGAACATTTTTCATTCAGAATTGGATTTTTTTGTGTGGGACCCACAAATGGCCCCCGACCCATCTACGCACAAGGGACTTAACTTAATCAATTGGGTCTGTGGAACGTATTTATGGGTCCCACATGAAAAATCTGAATCGTTCGCTAATTTTAAATAATTTTTTAAGTGGGCCTATGAAAAATGGAATCAGGGACCTTGCTTTTTGCCCTTGCTTTTCACTCAAATCGACGCTGTTTTGGGCATTTTCTATGTATACCTCCAAAACTTCCAACTATTTGGAGATTTAATTTTAGGGGATTTAGGCTCTTTGGGTTAGGATATAGTTGGTTTAGGCACTTGAATTTAGGCACTTTGGGTTTAGGGTTTAGGGTTTAGCCACTTTGGAAAATTAACTCTCCAAAGAGAGCCCTTGGAAGCGTTGGAGGTATACCAAGAAAATAAGCAAAACGACGTCGTTTTGGGCGAAAAGCAGGGTCCCCGGTTCCGTGAAAAATTAGCCCAATCGGATACCCGTAACTGCTTGATCCATTATGCCATTGGATCAAGATTTTACCCTTAAGTTACTGTTAAGCACCATCCATCAAGAAATTGACGGAATGGTACGACAGGAGTTTTTTTGTTCATGGAATATAAAGTTCAGGTGTGATTTTGTTGACGGCTAAAGTCTCAAGTGTTTTTTTGAAAATTGACTGAAAATTCAGCGGCTTTTTTGAAATTTGCCCCTCGGTATTGTTTAATTGTTGCTTAAAGACAGTCCATTACAATTATGGTAATCACTTTAACAATGATTATGTCTTTTAGATCTGGCACCTTATATATATAAATATATATTAGCGGATCAAGTCAGGACTCCCTGACTTTAAAAACATTCGGACCTCCCCTCTCCCAGCCATTTCCCGGCGAAATGGTCGGGATTTGAACCGTTGGATGTGTTTAAAATGTGTTTTCAAGGACCTACGCGGGGATTCGGCAAAAAAAAATGACCGGGAAGGGCTTCATCCGAGCAGTTTTTCATACCAACCGTAGGATATATATTTCATGAAAAACTGCTCAGATGAAGCCCTTCCCGGTCATTTTTTTTGCCGAATCTTCGCGCAAGCCCTTGAAAACACATTTTAAACACATCCAACGGTTCGGATCCCGACCATTAGGCTGGAAGAGAGGATTTTCGTATTTTAACAAAGTCAGGGAGTCCTGACTTGATCCGCTCTATATACGCGTACTCTCCGGTCAAGGATCCCGGAAATCCCGGATTGAAGCGTTTTGGAGCATTTAGAAAATGTTTTTGCATAATCCGAGCCGTCCAATGTGTTCAAAAGGTGTTTTCCAAGGCCCACGCGGGAAATCTTCAAAAAAAAATACCGGGAAGGGCTTGATCCACGCAATTTTTCGCAAAAACTGCATATTTACAAAATTGCGTGGATCAAGCCCTTCCCGGTATTTTTTTTTGAAGATTTCCCGCGTGGGCCTTGGAAAACACCTTTTGAACACATTGGACGGCTCGGATCGTCAAAATTTGATCCGGAACTATGAGATCCGGACCCAAGGGTCCCGGACAGGAGAGTTCCTCTATATATATATATATGGGGCCGGTTCTAGGGACACAACAAAAAACACATAAAAAAACACACGCTTTTGTTTCGGGTCATATTGTGATGATCTAAACCGTTCACTTTGTGTAAATCGATAAAATAGGAAATCATGTAAAAATTCAGCCCAATCGAATATCGATAAGTGCTTGATCCAAACAGTTTTTTAAAAAACTTGACAGGAACTGGTGTTCTTAGAATTGTCTGGATCGAGCCCTTACACATATCCGAATGAGTTAAATTTTGGCGGGTATCCTTAAAAACATGTTTTAAACAAGCTAAACGAGTCGGATTATCAGCGTGGTGCTCCGAACCATGTTGTGTTTTTTTATGTGTTTTTTATTGTGTCCCTAGAACCGGTATATATATATATATATATATATATATATATATATATATACAGTCCTTATCTAGTCCGGGATCCCGGATCCGGGATTCATAGTTCCGGATCAAATTTTGACGATCCGAGCCGTCCAATGTGTTCAAAAGGTGTTTTCCAAGGTCCACGCGGGAAATCTTCAAAAAAAAATACCGGGAAGGGCTTGATCCAAGCAGTTTTCGCAAAAAATATATATATACGCTTTTGAAAAATCGCTGGATCAAGCCCTTCCCGTATTTTTTTTTTGAAGATTTTCCGCGTGGACCTTGGAAAACACCTTTTGAACACATTGGACGGCTTGGATTTCCCAAAAACAATTTTTAAAAGCATCAAAACACCGAAAAGGCTTCAATCCGGGATCCTTGACAGGATCGCCGGTGTATATATATATATATATATATATATATAAAGTTTCCTATGAGGGCTCCCTCACAAAAAAATGTGTAGGAAAACAGTTGTGAGCCGTTGGATCACGTGAAAGGCATAGGATCTAACGGCCCACAACTGTTTTTCCGCACTTTTTCTGTGAGGAAGCCCACACATGAAACTTCATATATATATATATATAGTTAATGTCATAAATGTCGCAGACAAACTTGTTTTGACACTTAAAAATATTTTATCCTCCTCTTATAGCACCTTCGGCCTTTATCCCTTTTTTTCTTACTCGAACTCAAGATTTGAGTAAAACTCTCCCAAAATCAACTCCACCCATTGACTCAAACCTATACCAAAACGAGTTTTTATTGAACCAAAGGAGACTTAAACTTTTGCTCACAATTTACGAGGCTATTTTTTTCCTCCCAAACTAACAATGCTATTCGTGAACGTTTTTACTAACATTTAAGTAAAAGTACATGTAAAGGCTCAAGATAGCTCTTAGAGCATCTCCACTCCTCTCAAAATAATATTTTTTGGAATTGGGATGTTTCTGATAAAAATATATATATATGAAGTGTTGCTCTTGATTCCTTGTCTATCTACAGGATAAAAAATCCCATGTTGATGGGTTTTTATTTTGGAAAAAAAAAAGGATTTAATACCCGAGAAACCATTTGAAATGAGTTTGGAAAATAATGACTCTCGTGCCGCTAATCTAGAAAAGGATTTGATCTACGAAAAATAGAGAATTCTGGGTCCGAGTATAACTCCTCTGCCATTCTAAAAAAAAATATGTATGGATGAAATCTTGGGTCAATCAAATAAACTTTCAGTAAACGCACTGATATCCGAAAAAGTGTATTGATATCCGTGACAGTATATTGATATCCGAACTTCGTTGTCACATTATCCTCTACCTAATGGACGAATGTTAGCAAGAGTGCAAAACCCTTTATAATTAAAAACAATGAGTAAGAAGTTTATACCACAACCGCACTAGCAATTTATAAATTGATAATTGTAAATCCAATAACGTTGTGTAAGGAAATTAATGCATGAAATGAGAAAAGTATTATATAAAAATGGTATATTTCAATATTAAGTGTCAGCTTTACGATTACTCAAAATATACAGGGGCACAAGTACTCCATAAAGCAAAGCCACCGATAAGAACACGTTCCCATGCGGCATCACTTTTGGCTCTCTCCGGATTTTTTTCTTTTGCCCCGGAGAACACTTCCTACAATCAATGGGTCAAGGTCGTTATAGACTTATAGTGGGGGTGGGCCAATGAGGAAGGTAAGTAGGAAACCCCCTCTCAATGGACTCTTTTTTCCCCTACCGACCATTCCAATTCCAATTCCAATGTAAAAGAAGAAATTAGCAGACTTTTTTCCGACGACTTCCGCAACTCAACTGACGAGTCAACCGTAGATTCAAAACAAGTTATGGTGGTGAGTTCCTTGATTTTTATAAAACTCTCGTTTCTACTCACAGAATTTCGCCTCCCTCCCTCCCAAAAAAAAGGATGAGGGAATTTCGTTCCTGTTAAAACTATGGCGTCTGTTCTTGTCGTGCTAAATTGGGAATTAAAAATGGGTTTTCCCTCCTTTTTACTCTCTTTCTTTCTTGTCTTTCATCTGGTGCCCTCTTCTGGTTATTCTTGTCCACCCGCCATCGACTGCGGACGTCTCGGTCAGATCAAATTCCCTTTTACAAACGACACATATCCCGACTGTGGGTTGTGCCAATTAAGATGTGGTAAACAAGTTCCAGAACTTGTATTGGGCGAGGAGGGTCTATCTTATCAAGTTAACAGCATCCACGACGATACCCAAAATATTAGTGACCCATGGCTAAAAGAGGGTATCGAATCCAAGGATTGCAATTTTTCAGTTACATCATTCTTCCTAATACACCTTCTATTTCCTTCACTATCTCCACCAATCTCACCTTCTTCAAATGCAAAACCAACAGCCCTGCAATTGATGATCAGAAAGATAAGCACTTCTTTGATAATTATACTAGCTATACAGGCGAAGGTTGCAAAGGGCACACTGTCTACTATTCGTATCCGAATAATACACTTCCGGCTCCAGGGAGTTATCTGTGGAAGTGTGAGTCTTTTCAACTACCAGTGGTGTCATCAGTTGGGCGCCGAAATCAGAGTGATCCATTCTCATTATTGACTTCTGATTTCTCTGTTGAATATCACTTTCTATTTCCATCACCATCTCCACCAATCTCACCTTCTTCAAATGTACCAAAGGAAAGAGGTACTGACATTTCTGTACTAATGCTATCAAAAACCACTTCAATTTATAGCAAGCTGCTTCATATCAATTGGTTATCTCTGGGTTTTCATTAACGAAAATTCTAACTGGGGTCCTGGATAGTCTCTATGTATGTGAGAAGCATGTAAAATGAATTTCTGAAATTTGAATAAACTGTATGATCATTTTGTTTTTGCGATCTACTTATCCACTACGCGTGAACGTGTGCATAACCATTTAATGAGACGGTCGTTTTCCCTTTAGTTAAGCTCATGCATTCAGAATTTTGCAGAGTAAACAACTTTGATTGGCTGATGCTTTTCTCCTTGACAATGGTTGCAGGGCGAAGTCACTTGCGATTGATTCTAGGAATAGGTAATACACCTTTGATCCATAGCTGTTAGCCTGTTAGCATGAGTAAATTACATGAGCACTTCTACAGCCGTCTAATCGCCTTTACATTAAGATCCTAGCCGTTCAATTATTCCCTATTTACGGATGACATCTATTTCGGTTAAGACAATGTTTTCTTAAGGCATCCACAGTGTGCTCTCTATATTTGCCTCCTAAAATGACTCCTAAAGTTGACACATAAGCAAAAGTGGGGTCTAATTTTGTTTGTTAAGGACTTGCTAATTTAGGAGTGTGAGAGCACTCCAATGGACTCTCTAAAATTGGCTCCTAGACTTTGTCCTAAGATTATTTATGAATACAAAAATGTCAGTGGGTCCCCCATCCCCCTCCCTCTTCTCCTTCTCTCTCTTCTCCTCACTCCCAACTCCCTCCCTAAACTTAGCTAGTGTGGTAGGAGTCATGCTAAGGAGTTATCCTTAGGAGCTTCTATGGGGAGCCCATTGAAGACCAAAATTTAACAAATGAATTGCTAAAAGTTAGGAGTCTCACCTAGGAGCCTTTTTAAGAGTTCACTGTGGATGCCCTAATGAATTAGTTTTTCAAGCTTTGATTTCCTAACTATATTTCCTATTCAGTTGATTGCCTTTTACTTTTACCATACTAAAAACCTACATTCCTTTTCAGTTGATTGCCTTTAAAGTGTTTCCTTATTAAGTTAGTTTTATTCAAAGAGGCTTGATTATCTTCTAATCCTTGCATGTTTTTAATTCTCATTCATTATATATCCTACGTTAGCAACAGATTTAAAAAGTGTGTAATTTTATTTTTTTGCGTAACTCTTTAAATTTATTTGCACCAATTTAAATATCTCAATTATTTCTTTAAATTAGTGCGATTTTTTTTTTTAAGAAATTGTACACTGGAGTTCCTCAATGTTTATCAAATAATTACACAAATTTTAACTTTCTTTATGACGTGTTGCTTTGTGCCTATAGGCACGGGCAATCCCTCGTAATGCATCTCTTACAATTTTTTTGGAATTGTGCTTCAGCTATTTCTACCGCTGGAATAATGGTAATTCTGTTGTTCTGCATTATCTTCAAGAAACACGCACAAAATGAATCCTTATTCTTTTGGAAAACTAAGACGGAAAGCTACGAAAACATCAAGGCATTTCTGAGGACTTGTGGGTCTCTTTCTCCAATACAATATACTTATTCCGACATCAAGAAAATTACCAAATCCTTCAGAACCAAAGTAGGTCAGGGAGGCTTTGGTACTGTCTTCAAAGGAGAGTTAGAAAATGGCTCCCTCGTGGCAGTGAAGGTTCTGAAAGGGTCGAAAGGCAATGGAGATGAGTTCATTAACGAGGTTGCAACCATTAGTAGAACTTCTCATGTAAATATTGTGACTCTTCGTGGGTTCTGTTTTGAGGGTTCCCGTAGAGGCCTCATATATGATTTCATGCGTAACGGATCTCTTGACAAATTTATACGTGATGGTGGTTCCTCGACATGTCGCAAGTTAGGTTGGGAAGCATTGTACCGGATTGCGGTTGGTATTGCTCGAGGGTTGGAGTACTTACACCGTGGTTGCAACGCAAGAATTGTGCATTTTGATATAAAGCCTCATAATATTCTTTTAGATGAGGACTTTTGCCCAAAGATCTCAGATTTTGGCCTTGCTAAACTATGCCCGCAAAAAGAGAGTATCATATCGTTGTTGGGTGCTAGAGGAACAACAGGTTATATTGCCCCAGAAGTATTTTGTAGAAATTTTGGTGGGGTTTCACACAAGTCTGATGTGTATAGCTACGGAATGATGGTTTTAGAAATGGTTGGAGCAAGAAAGAATCCAAGTGTCGAGGCTGATCGTTCGAGTGAAATATACTTTCCCCATTGGGTATACAAGCGTCTTGAGTTAGATGAAGAACGCGGTTTGCACGGAGTTGTGGATGACGAGGCAAATGGAACTGTAAGGAAGATGATAATAGTTGGTCTGTGGTGCATACAAACTGATCCTTCAATTCGACCATCAATAAGTCAAGTAGTGGAGATGTTAGAGGGGAGCCTGGAGTCTTTGCTAATCCCACCAAAGCCTTTCTTGTCTTCTCCTTCAAGAGCACCGGTGGATTCTTTCACCACACATGTCATGACATTGCGACAATGCATGCATGCTTCAACGGGATAAGGCAAATGTCCACTTCTCATGAGCACAAATGTTCTACCAAAAATTAGGAAAGTTTGTATCTCTTATGTGCTTGTCGGCACGTATGGCCGATTTTGGCTAAATAAGTTATTTGCAATTTTTTTTTTTTGGGCTAAATAATTTATTTGGATTTTTTTTTGGCTAAATAAGTTATTTGTTTCCTCATTTGTTTTTTCCGTGTCAATTGTTTTTGTGAATTATTGATTCATCTGGATGAAAGAAATTGGAAAATTAATAAATTATGATACAAACTCATTGTTTTTAATGAAACCAAAAAATATGGCTTTTGGATATTTTTTGAATATTTTTTTACTTTATTCTAAGAAATTTAAGTTTGGATCATATATTTTTTACTTTTCTAGATTGCTCTCGTCGAGAAGAACCAATAATCCACAAAAGTTTGAAACGAAACTAACAAATGCAAGAAAAAATTGAGTTTGAACTGCTTGGAAAAGAAATTATGAGGCCTCTCATCTGTGTTTCAATCTTTGGGTTCATAAATTCTTATTGGACAAGTATGTGAGGCCTATACTTTGTTTGCAGTTTCATGTTCATGTTCTTTACACAAGTGACAAACTTAAGTCAGAGAATCGTTCTATCCCATTTTGTCCTTTGGTAGCGTTTGGTAACGATGCTATGTCTTTGGTAACGTTTTTGTTCATGTATTTTGTTTACGTTTTTAATCCTTTTTAAAAAACTAATAACGAAAATGTGTTCGGTTGCTCATTTATGTTTTCTGTTTATTGTAAACATTTCTAAATTTTTTAAAATTTATAAAAACACAAAAAAAAGGTGGTTTGCATTGTTTAAAAAAATAAGGCAGTTTAGAAATCCTATCAGCTATAAGTAAAGTGTAAAGAAGATGGAGCAAGCCTCACACCAGATGTCACATGCACTGGATCCCAACTCAACAAGTCTCCAACGAGTGCCAGCTCAACAAAGGTTATCAGAGGGCAATAGTTTGTTAGGTGGTTAGTTAGTGCTAAGCTTTTTTGCCAAACAGGGATATAAATCTAGTTAGACGATTTCATCTTGTAAACTCTTTCCATTTTCATCAATTCTTGAGATGGCTTTTCTCTTGATGAGTTCAATGAAATTCCAGTTTTGTTATAAAGATCAAATAATCATTGAATACAACTATCTGATAATTAACAGCGAAAAAGATAGATTGTGTGAGCACCGCCATCCGGAGTAAAAATTGATCCAATCCACAATTTGCAGTCCCTAAAACCATCAGTCGCTAAAATTTCAAGCATGTCCCATTCCAGCACGGTTTGAAACATAATCACAAATGTTTCTTAACTAGAATTTCATTTATGCATTCTATCAAATAGTTATTGAGCATTGTTCTAACCCATGTTTGATCCACAAATAAAATCAGTTAAACCTCATAGAAGTTGCAAGATGGGATATTCATACACGAGTCTCTCGCACATTTTGTAAATTATGAGGCCTTCAGGCCTCTCAAGTGAAATTTCAACCTTGGCTCATAAATTCTTATTCGTCAAGTATTTGAAAATTTGTTCGCAGTTTCATCTTCTTGGAAGCGGGGAGCCTGTAGCGAAGAGGAAAAGTTGCATAGTGCGCAAGTCAAGTATTAGACTTCAAATCGTCGTGCGGGGACCATTTCAGGATTCCACACAAACGATCCACACCGAATTTAAAACAATTCTTTGAGTGATGTTGGAAAAATGTAGCCCAATCGAATATTTGTAAGTAATTGATGTAGTTCATTCAATTTTTCATTTAGAATTCAGGCCTTAAAATCTAAAAGAATCTTGAAGAAAAGAAGTAAAAGAATTGTGTGCTGGGTATTCCCTTTATCTAACCCGCAAATCTCGTAGAATTTGCTGAAAAGAATTTTTATTAAAAAAAATATATTGATTAGATATCGATAGATGTCTAGATAATTTTTTTAATAAATATTCTTCTCAACAAAACCACACAACGATGTGAAGTCCAATACCTAACTTGCCCCCAACCGACGTCATTCTAGAAGGGTCGCACAATGCAACTTTTCCTCCTTAACTACAAGCTCCCCACTTCCCATGTTCTTTTCACAAGTGACAAACTCGACTTAAGTTAGAGACGATCGTCCTATCCATTTTGTTTGTCATTACATCATCAAACAAACTACCCAAAACGTGCGCTGCTTAAACCCATCCAAAATCTATTTACCAACATTCGACCATTTAGAAATACGGACGCGGGGGGCGTGCTACGCGCAAGCTGCTGTGCATCAAAACGGTGTCGTTTTGATGCATTTTTGGGTCACGAAATCCTAATGGGAAGGGCTTTGTTTGGGGCCTTGAAAACCCATTATTCTTCCGTTCATGTTTTCCATTTTTTGATCACAATATCTCCCTACAGATAACCAATGAATATGAGTAACAATGGTCAGCATTCGGTTTCTTTTGTCTCCAGTAGTATCAACCACGGTACTTCTTTCAGAATTCAAACTTTGCAAAATCTGGTTCATTTTAACGAAAAAAATCAGAATAGGAGAGGGAGAGAGAAGGAGAGAAGAAGAAAAACCATACTTTTTCAAGAAGTAGCAGCAATAGACGACATCGTTTTGCCTTCAATGGCGGTGGATTGCGAAGTAGCAGAGAAATTGTTGATGGAGAAGTAGTTGATGAGGGAGAAAAAAATGGGGGAGAAGTAGACGCTACTTAGAGTTTTTGACGTTTTTGGCGTGAGAAAGAATAATGGGTTTTCAAGGCCCCAAACAAAGCCCTTCCCAGCAGCATTTCGTGACCCAAAAGTGCATCAAAACGACGCCGTTTTGATGCACAGCGCGCTGCACAGCAGCTTGCGCGTAGCACGCCCCCCGCGTCCTCTAATACATAGCATTGAATGAATCTTACAAATTCTAGGACAAAATTAAAGACCAAATTATCAAACAGAACGAAAAAAGATCAATTGTGTACAAATATTCTCTCAAGGGCATAAACCAAAAAGATCGTCCTTAAAAAAGTTTACAAATAAGCCAAGATCAAACTATTTATGTCCCTGATCAACGAGGACAAATTGCTCCAATACCCGTTTGCTTTTTTAGGTTGAAAACCATAGAAATCCTATGAACTGAGTAAAGATCAAATAATCATTGAATACTACTATCAGATACTAATTAACAGTGAAAAAGGAAGACCGTGTGAACACTGCCATCAAGAGTAAATTTTGATCCAATGCACAATTCACAATCCGAGTACAATTGCAAAAGGGAAAAAAAAAACAGAGAGAAAGAAGAAAAGAAAAGAAAATACACTAAAACCATTAGTCGCTAAAATTTCAAGCATGTCCCATTCCAGCATGGTTTGAAACATAATCACAAATGTTTCGTAACTAAAATTTTCATTTATCCATTCTATCAAACAGTTATTGAGCATTGTTCTAACCCATACTTGATCCACTAATAAAATCAATTAAATGTTGAAATTAAACCTCATAGAAGTTGCAAGATGGGATATCCATACACGAGTCTCTCCCACATTTTGTAAAATGCAAGTAGAATTGGAAGGATATGAACGTTTAGAAAAGGCACATGTAATCACAGATTTTCAGTAAGTCTATCCCATTCTCAACAATTGTGTCAATCTACAAAATGATGGAGGTTTGTAAAGGTAACCGTAATATACTTACAGGTTTTACAAAGGAAACCGATGCGACATTCGGAAAGTATTGCGGCTTGGTACCAACTTTTCCAAAATTTGAAGTTTCGACTATCAAAAAAGCTAAGTACCCGGAATTTGGTACACCGAAATTATCCAACCACACGCACATTGCACATCCAGTGTGTGTGGAGCCCACACACTTGTGTGTGTAGTTGGGTAATTTCGGTGTACCAAATTTCGGGTACGTAGTGTTGCTGTTCGACTATTGTGTTAGATAACTGGCGCTGCGATTACAATTTCATTTTAAGATTATTAAACCAAAAATTCAATACTGGAGAGGGCAAGGGAAAAAATAGAAAGGATTTAAACTTAGGCTTTAAACATATGAAATCCAACAAACGTGAGATTACTTTCCGCACTTTCAAAATATTTAGGTTGGTACCAAGTTTTACGGAAAAGCACTTCGAAACTCTCTTTAGGGATGGGCATGGGGACGGATCGGGGCCGGAGACTACTATCTCCACCCCCAATCCCCAAACCCCTTATTCATATCCATCCCCTATCCAATCTCCAACGGGGATTTATTTTTATCCTCCATCCCCGCTCCAAACGGGGAACGGGGATTTCGGGGATCCAATCATTTTCCCTAGAGTAACAAGTAAATAGTTATAAAAGGCCAATTACAAATCATTTTCCCTAAAATCAAGTGTGAATTCCGAACAAAATAACAGGCAGCCCAACATATAACATTGTAAATTCCGAACTCCCACCAGTTGGAAAACATCATTAGAAGGCCATGTTTTCCATTATGTTTACATTCTCAAAACCCTCCAAATTTTTTAAAATGAGATGTTCGCGAAGATGGAAACTAAATGGGCCACATCTATTGATATGTACTTTGACTTGTTTCAATTGGCTTTTACTTGATGGAATTAATTAGGTTCCAATCACAGGAAAATATATACCTAAGCGAAGAAAAAAACCAAAAATCATTAGAAAAACATGTTTCTAATGATTGGGAAATACATGTCACGCTAAAACTCATTCCACTTGCTAAAGCCATATATTTGAAGAAAATTCAGTGAGACCCCAAAGTTTCATAATTCATAAATAGACCCCTATATTTCGGGGATTCGGGGATGGGCAGATCGGGGACGGGGCGGGGACGGAGCGGGGAACGGATTCGGAGCGGATTCGGGGCGGGGACATACCTATCTCCACCCCCTATCCAATCCCCAAACATTTTCAAAAAAAATCTCCATATCCTATCCAATCTCCAAACAGATCTCCATATTGCCGATCCGTTCGGATCGGATCGGATTCGGACGGGGCGGATGAAATGCCCAACCCTAACTCCCTTCCAATGCCGAGCAAAAGACTCATGCACGGGAAGCGGAAAAAACCTACACTTGTCAGAAGAATACCCTAGTCCTTTATTTTTGTTGGCGAAGAGAAAAATATCATATCTGTGAAGTCGTCAGTACAAACTGCCCCCGGCGATAGGCGAAGACCTTTACGAAACTAAGCTGTCACCACAAAGCTTCAACCTCCACAACAAAGACACATATACATTCAGAAACATTCAACATAATTACACAACAATTTTAATTACATTTAGATACCCTAGTCCTTTTAATTACACAACAATTTTAACCTCTCCAATCATATCGTCAAATTATATCCTACGATACTACGTTTAACTTTTTTGCTTTTAAAGGCCTATTATAAAAGGTAGGCTATTTTTATTTGATTCTTGAGGATAGTTATTGGTGTAATATATATTTGCTTTAGGTGCATTAATTTATATTATTTTTGTTTGTAATTATCATTTGAAAGAGCCTATTTTTGTATTTCAAGTGCTCTTGAGATATTATTTACGGTGTGGCATTAATTTCACTTTAGTATTGGACCGTTCGTATGAAAGTTTTTTCTTTGTTTTTTTTTTTTTTTTACAGGTTTACTACAGGTACTAACACTTGTACGAACAATTGCACCAACTCTCTCACATGAAATTTGTGGGACCTAACACTTATATGTGGGTCCCACATATCCCATGTGAGAGAGTCAGTGTAGTTGTTGATGCAAACTGTTAGTGCATTTAGCCGTTCAAAAAAAAAAAACTGTTAGTGCATTTATCTTTTCTCTATTTTTTTTAACAGCAAAATGGTATGGAAGTCTTTACAATACCTAGATGTGGATGGAAATTAATATTGACACTCCCATTTTCTCTATTGACACTCTTTTTTTTGGGTCTCGATATGTAAAATGCAAGAAGAAGTTTACCTGATAAAAACAAAAAAGGGTAAATCAACAAAAAAAAAAGGTGGTGCCAATAACACTTCCCGATGTGAATTCCTAAAGATTTTTATTGTTGTCTTTCCTTAGTTAATATCGTCCTGCATCACATAGCCTACCAAAATTGACACCAACTGGTGCGTATCAAATCCACGTTGGATGTGGCTATGGAAATTTGAGAGGTCGCACTTTATAACCTGACTCATGAACCTACCCAAACTTGACTTATAACTCAATTCAACTTGTCCATATTATAATATGCGTCAAAATATGGGTTTACCCAAATACACAGATTTACGTTGATTTAGAATGGGTTAGACCCAAAAATTAAAAAAGCGGATATGTTTTTCTTTTCCTCAAATCGAAACACACAAATGATCGAATACCCAATGTAACAGCAAAACCCAAAATGGATTCAACCAAAACACAAATTAAACACAAAAATTTGAAGGGAATGACTACAATACACATCGATTTAAGATGTGTACCATATGGACCTGTTATATACTCAATATTATGTCATCTCATTGGCAATTTAGCGATTGTAACATGTTTTTAGTGTTTCGTACATTTTCGGGGACCTTGGGGGTCTTTGTGCGATGGGATGCAAAGACCGTCTTTGTGCCATGACCATGGAGCGGCTCCGGCCTCGTTCCGACGATCGGAGAAGTTCACTACATAGAGTTCGTCGAGTACTACAAGTGTACCAAAAATCAACTCGATTGGATATCTTTAAGTGCCTCATCGGAACACAAATAACTTAAAAGGAAATGGAACACAAGTGGATACAAACACGGGATCAAAACCACTTTTTACATTATTTGTGTTCCGATGAGGCACTTAAAGATATTCGATCGATTTGATTTTTGGCACACTTGTAGTACTCGACGAGCTCTACGCGGTGAACGTCTCGGATCGTTGGAAAGATGTCGGCGCGACCTCGCCATGAGGTCGCAAACAATCTTCAGTTCTAGCACAAAGACACCCCCAGGTTCCCATTTTCGAAATAGGATTTGTAACATTTTCTATGATTCATACTCCCTCCGTCCCTTTTTAAATGTGTTGCTTCGTAAATCCAACTTATTAAAAAAAAAAACGTCATTATTACGCCTTTCACATCAACTTTTTCCTCCACTTTACACTATTCACATCAACTTTTACCTCTACTTTCCAAAATTATCCTCTACTTTTACCCATTAACTCTTTACCCACTAACTTTTCAAAAGGGCAAAATAATAATTGTACAAACTTTTACCCATTAACTTTTCAAACCACACACTTATTTAGGGACAACCCAAAATGAAAAGTTAAACACTTAAAAAAGGACGGAGGGAGTAACATTTTGTGTCTTTCGTAACTTTTATTCATAAAAATCGTAACTTTTATTAGTAAATGGTAATCGATTGGTTACTTTTATAGTGGTATATATAATATATACTCAAATATCTCCGCTAACTCCCCGACCCACTGATGTATATCGAATGACAAAAAGAAAAAAAAGAGTGTGTGTTATAGCATTTTCCAAATTTTGAAACGGAGCTTCGCCAAATTCAACCGAGTCATTTAAATCCATGAGCAAACTCAGGATCCAAGCCAAGCCGGTCTTACAATACACGGCAACAAGCCAATCGGGCCCTCAAGGCTTATTCACAACAACGAGCCAATCATCCTCGTAGACCACGTCAGTTCTAGAGAGAGAATAGGCTGTATTAGGAAGAAGCCGACAAGTCTTAGGATTCTTCGACGTATTCATCGAGGCGAGACCTAGTGATGGAAAATCGCAGAGTCTAGGGTCTCTACGACAGTCATCTGTGTAGTCGATTGCTCCAATTTCTCATCAGTTTGCAACAACACAGGGAAAATGGGTCGAGTCGGGTTTGATTTGATCCATATTCAACACATTTATATTTAACTTGCTTACTATTTGTCCATATTCATCTGTCCATATTCAACACATATCAATCCGTCCAACCTGACCCAACCCAATTCATCCATTTGCCACCTCTAACGGAAATGAAGGCAAGATTAGATCAACAATTCATGCCCTTTTTTACCACTAGGATCCAAGGGGATTTGGTTGTCTCCGTTGGAGATGCCCCAATTCAAATTAATCGGCGTTGGGGAAAATTTTTAAAAAAGAACGCTGAACTTTCAGCCAATTCTCAAAAAAATACTTGAACTTTAGCCACCAACAAAACTATACCTGAACTTTATATTCCGTCAACCAAAAAACCGCTGCCATACCATTTCGTCAACTTCTTGATGGATGGTGCTTAACGGTAACATGTTTTGGAATCCGACGACTATGTTCACAAATCTCTTATGCATAGATATATCTGTGGGGCCCATTGTGTGTCTCACACGAAAAATTCGAGTCGTTTATTAACTTTAAAATAATTTTTCAAGTGTGCTCATAAAAAAAATTAGCTCAATCGGATACCCGTAAATACTAGATCCATAGTTTTAATTTTTCATTCATAATTCAAGGATTGAAATTCTGAATGAAAAATTGAAACAGTGGATCAAGTATTTACAGGAATACGATTGAGCTACTTTTTTTGATGATCCCACTTAAAAAGTTACATTAGAACTAGTGAACGATTCATATTTTTCGTGTAGGACCTGTAAATCGGCCCCATAGACCTATATGTGCGTAAGGGACTGGACTTAATCAATTGGGTCGTTGGGGCTCTACAGTCCCTTGTGCACAGATGGGCTTGTGGGGCCCATTTACGAGTCCCACATGAAAAATACTAACCGTTCACTAGTTTTAAAATAACATTTTAAGTGAGCTCATGAAAAATCAGCTTAATCGCATACCTGTAAGTGCTTGATCAATTAATTGTGTCTGTGGGGCGTATTTATGGGTCCCACATGAAAAATCTAAGCCGTTCACTAATTTTAAATCATTTTTAAATGGGTTTATGAAAAATGGAATCAGGGACCTTGCTTTGTGCCCCTGCTTTTCGCCCCATCGACGTTGTTTTGGGCATTTTCTTAGTATACCTCCAAAACTTCCAACTATTTGGAGAGTTAATTTTGGGATTTAATTTTAGGGGATTTAGGCTCTTTAGGGCAGAATATAGTTGGTTTAGGCATTTGGATTTGGGCACTTCACTTTTCGGTACTTTGAGTTTAGGGTTTAGGCATTCGGTTTAGGGTTTAGGGTTTAAGGTTTAGCCACTTTTGGAAATTAACTCTCCAAAAAGGGCCCTTGGAAGCTTTGGAGGTGTACCAAGAAAATAAGCAAAACGACGTCATTTTGGACAAAAAGCAAGGTCCCCGGATCCATGAAAATTTAGCACAATCGGATACCCGTAACTGCTTGATCCATTGTGCCATTGGATCATGATTTTAACCATAAGTTACCGTTAAGCACCATCCATCAAGAAATTGACGGAATGGTACATCATGAGTTTTTTTGTTCATAGAATATAAAGTTCAGGTGTAGTTTTGTTAACGGCTGAACTCCAGGTATTTTTTTTATTTATTTTTTGAAAGTTGACTGAAAATTCAGGGGCTCTTTTGAAATTTTCCCCTCGGTGTTGTTTAAAATTGTTGCGTAAAGACAGTCAATTACGATTATGGTAATCACTTTAACAATGATTATGTCTTTTAGATCTGGCACCTTGTATATTTATGAGGGTCTTTGTGAGCGTTGGATAGCGTGAAGGGCATAGGATCCAACGGCCCACAATCGTTTCCCAAGACTTTTTGTGAGGGAGCCTCACAGAAACTTCTTTATATATATATATATATATATATATATATATATATATATATATAGGGGAGCTTCTCCTCAATCCGGGACTCGGACCCCGTGATCCGATCATTTTTTTGACGATCCGAGCCGTCCAATGTGTTCTGAAGGTGTTTTCAAGGGTCCACGCGGAAAAATCTTCAAAAAAAAAAATACCGGGAAGGGCTTGATCCAGCGGTTTTCGCAAAATCAAAATATACATTTTGCGAAAAACTGCTGATCAAGCCCTTCCCGGTATTTTTTTTTGAAGATTTCCCGCGTAGACCTTGGAAAACACCTTCTGAACACATTGGACGGTTCGGATTTTCCAAAAACAATTTGCAACACAAAAAAAACACAAATTTTCTTAAATCCGGGAGGAGTGGATAAGAAAATTTCCGTATATATATATATATATAAAGTCCCGATCTCCTAAGGGATCCCTCATACAAAATTTGGTGCGGACCTAGGCTTTTTTCAACTTTCCGGATCAAATTTTGACGATCCGAACCGCTCAATGTTTTTAATATGTACAGTTTTACCGAAAACTGTTTGGATCAAGCCCTTCCGAGTATTTTTTTTTTGAAGATTTTCCGCGGAGGCCCTTAAAAATGCATTTTAAAAACATTGAGCGGTTCGGATCGTCAAAATTTGGCTCGGAAAGGTGAGGTCCGCACCAAATTTGGTTAAGGGATCCCTTATTAGATCATTATATTATATATATATATATATATATATATATATAGGAAGCCCTTCTAATAAGGGTCCCTTATCTAAGTTACCATGCGGACCTCACGTTTCCGAGCCAAATTTTGACGATCCGAACCGTTCAATGTTTTTAAAATGCATTTTTAAGGGCCCCCGCGAAGATTATAGCGTTTTTAACAAAAACTGTGTGGATCAAGCCCTTCCGGGTATTTTTTTTGGAAGATTTTCCGCGTGGACCTTGGAAAATGCATTTTAAAAACATTGAGCGGTTCGGATCGTCAAAATTTGGTCCGGAAACACAAAAAAAGGGCAGGTCCGCACGGTTTTCGTCAATAAGGGACACTTATTGGAAGTTAATCCTATATATATATATATATATATATATAGGATCCGGTTCTTATAAGGGTGCCCTCACAAAATTATGCGGGAAAAGCGTTTATGGCCGTTGGATGGCACACGGGCAATCAACGCTTGAGATTAAAAAAGCCAACACGCGGGTCAGATGGCCGGGTTAAAACATTTCGCGGGTCAGGAACCGGGTTTAAACCCCCCATCCGGATCCTGACCCCTCATTTCACGCGTTCGACTGAGAAAGAAGAGAGAGAGAGAGAGAGCAACCAAGTGATTTGGGGCGATTTGGAACCTTATCGCGAAATTGATCGAGCTCTTGGTAAAATCGAAGGTATTCATCCAGTTCTCTCTCTTCTCTCGTTCGATTCTCATCTTCTTCGCCATTTTTTTAAACCGGGTTTAGGGTTTTCCCACCAACAGAAATTCAGATCTCGTTCCAGGTCGATCTCGAAGCAGGTTCTTCTCTCTCTCTCTCTCTCTCTCTCTCTCTCTCTCTCTCTCTCTCTCTCTCTCCTCACTTCGTCGTTCTTGAAACCCTAAACTCGATTTAGGGTTTCATTTTATTTTCAGTTGTGAACTTCCGGGTGTGTTTCATCTTCGTTATTGTATATGTGCTTTGTAGGTTGTATGTACATTAGCATATAGCCATGGACTCATTTTTTCGTGATAAAAATGAAGAAGAAGCATATAGCCATGAACCACAGCGATATACACATATGTTCACAAGCTGGTTGTTAGACGACCTTTTTTTTAGTAAAGATTCGTTACAAGAAGCACACAGCTTGTTTCACTTTCCATTACTGAGGAAATGTGTTATCTTAAGGCAAAAAGTAGTCCTTCAATATCAAGTTTGAGGATGATGATGACAATGGTTACACTCTGTGAATCTGGAAATCTGTTTGTGGAAATCTGTTTCTCCCTCTATTTTGTCACTCAATTGAATACTTTAATTGTGGCACTGCTTGGTGACCAATTGTTTGCCTTGTTCCGTATTTCTGATGCTTCTTACTGTATTCTGTCAGACTAAGGCCCAGTTTTCCAAAAGATTTTAGCACCCAGTTGCTAAAATCACCATATTTCAAATCGCCATTTTTCCTCCCTCTCTCTCTCTTCTCTGGTATGTTGTACGCGTAAAATGAGAGGGGTGGGATCCGGATGGGTGATTTAACCCGGATCATGACCCGCGAATGGTTTTACCCAGCCCTTTTGACCCGCGTTTATTTCATCCCATCTCAGCCGTTGATGGCCTTACGCGAGCCGACGGTCCACATCCTTCTCCCGCATTTTTTTTGTAAGGGTTCCCTTATAAGATACTTTTCCTATATATATATATATATATATATATATATATATAGAGAGAGAGAGAGAGAGAGAGAGTCCCGATCCTGTCAGGGATCCCGAATCCGGGATTCGTAGTTCCAGATCAAATTTTCACGATCCGAACCGTCTAATGTGTTTAAAAGGTGTTTTTAAGGGTCCACGCGAGAAATCATCAAAAAAAAATACCGGGAAGGGCTTGATCCAAGCAGTTTTTCACAAAACTCTATATATACAATTTTTATGAAAAACTGCTTGGATCAAGCTCTTCCCGGTATTTTTTTTTTGATGATTTCTCGCGGGGACCCTTAAAAAAACCTTTTAAACACATTGGACGGTTCGGATTATGCAAAAACAATTTTTAAAACCTCGAAAACACCATTTTTTCTTCAATCCGGGATCCTTGACAGGATCACCGGTGTATATATATATATAGGATAAGCTTCCAATAAGGGTCCCTTATTGAAAAATACCGTGCGGACCTAGCCTTTTTTTGTGTTTCCGGACCAAATTTTGACGATCCGAACCGTTCAATGTTTTAAAATTCATTTTTAAGGGCCTACGCGAGGATTCGTCCAAAAAAAATACCCGGAAGGGCTTCATCCGATCAGTTTTGGTTAAAAACGCTATATATAACGTTTTAAACCAAAACTGATCGGATGAAGCCCTTCCGGGTATTTTTTTTGGACGAATCCTCGCGGAGGCCCTTAAAAATGCATTTTAAAAACATTGAACGGTTCGGATCGTCAAAATTTGGCTCGGAAAGGTGAGGTCCGCATTTTAACTTCAATAAGGGACCCTTATTGGAAGTTAATCCTATATATATATATATATATAGAAGGCGATCTACTAAGGACTCCCTCAAACAAAAATTCCGTGCGGACCTCACCATTTTTCGACTTTCCGGATCAAATCTTGACGATCCGAACCGCTTATATAGCGTTTTTAACAAAAACTGATCCGATCAAGTCCGGAATGGTGAGGTCCGCACGGAATTATCCTAAGGACTCCCTCAATAGATCATTATCCTATATATATATATATATATATCCGGGTATTTTTTTTTGAAGATTTTCCGCTAGGACCTTGGAAAATGCATTTTAAAAATATTGAGCGGTTCGGATCGTCAAAATTTGATCCGGAAAGTCGAAAAATGGTGAGGTCCGCACGGAATTTTTGTTTGAGGGAGTCCTTAGTAGATCGTCTTCCATATATATATATATATATATATATAGGGAGCACTTCTAGTCCGGACTCTGGATTTCTGGACCTCCGTGATCCGAGCATTTTTTTGACGATCCGAGCCGCCCAATGTGTTCAAAAGGTGTTTTCAAGGGTCCACGTGAGAAATCTTCAAAAAACAATACCGGGAAGGGCTTGATCCAAGCAGTTTTTCGCAAAAACTGTAAAAATTCTCCCAAAATCAACTCCATCCATTGACTCAAACCCATAAATTGAGTTTTTACTGAATCAAAGGAGACTTAAACTTTTGCTCACAATTTACGAGACTATTTTTTTCCTCCCAAACTAACAATGCTATTCATGAAGGTTTTACTCAAATTTGTGATTAGATCTAAATTTGCTCATTGAAGTGTTTCATATCAAATGAAATTTTTGCTCACATTTAAGTAAAAGTACATGTAAAGCCTGGAGATAGCTCTTAGAGCATCTCCACTCCTCTCAAAATAATATTTTCCGGAATTGGGTTGTTTCTGATAATAATAAAAAATATGAAGTGTTGCTCTTGATTCCTTGTCTATGTACTGGATAAAAAATCCCCTGTTGATGGCTTTTTATTTTGAAAAAAAAAAAAGGATCTAATACCCGACATGCCATTTGAAATGAGTTTGCAAAAAATAGATAATTCTTGGTCTGGGAGTATAACTCCTTTGTCATTTAAAAAAATATATATGTATGGATGAAATCCCAAGTCAATCAAATAACGTATGCCATGTTCGTTTTGGTTTTCAAAAATCGGTTTTCTCAATTATTATTCAATTATTATCCCTATTTTTAAATATTATTTTTATTTTTCTCTCTATCTCTCTCCAATCATTAATACCTATTTTTTAATTATTATCCCTATTTCTCCCTCTAATCATTACAAAAACCAAAATTCAAAACTCAAACCAAACACATCCGTACTGATATCCGAAACAAGTGTATTGATATCCGTAACAGTATATTGATATCCAAACTTCGTTGTCACATTATCCTCTATCTAATGGACGAATGTTAGCAAGAGTGCAAAACCTTTTATAATTAAAAACAATGAGTAAGAAGTTTATACCCGAACCACACTAGCAATTTTAAAATTGATAATTGTAAATCCAATAACGTTGTGGAAGAAAATTGATGCATGAAATGAGATAAGTATTATATAAAAATGGTATATTTCAATATTAAGCGTCAGTTGTACGATTACTCAAAATATACAGGGGCACAACTACTCGGTAAAGCAAAGCCACCGATATGAACACATTCCCAAGCGGCATCACTTTTGGGTCTCTCCAGATTTTTTTTCTTTTGCCCCGGAGTACACTTCCTGCAATCAAACCGCAGTTTTTTCCACAAATTGATTGTGAGAGAGAGAGAATAGTCAATGGGTCAAGGTCGTTATAGTGGTAGTGGGCCAATGAGGAAGGCAAGTAGGAAACCCCCTCTCAATTAACTCTTTTTCCCCTGCCGACCATTCCAATTCCAATGTAAAGAAGAAATTAGCCCTCTTTTTTTCCCACGACTTCCGCAACTCCTCCTCCTATAACAGAATTTCCAAGTCAACTGGCGTGTCAACCATAAATTCAAAACAAATTATGGTGGGTTCCTTGATTTGTACAAAACCATCATTTCTAGTCACAGAATTTTGCCCCCTCCCTCCCTCCCTCCCTAAAATAAAAAAGGGTGAGGGAATTTCGTTCCTCTTAAAACGATAGGGTTTGTTCTTGTGTTGCTAAATTGGGAATTAAAAATGGGTTTTCCCTCCTCTTTACTCTCTTTCTTTCTTGTCTTTCATCTGCTGCTCTCTTCTGGTTCTTCTTGTCCATCCTCCTTCGACTGCGGACCTCTCCGCGCGATCAAATTCCCTTTTAAATATCCCTTTTACAAAGGACTCATATCCCCAGTGTGGGTTGTGCCAATTAAGATGTGATAGACTAGTTCCAGAAGTTGTATTGGGCGAGGAGGAAACATCTTATCAAGTTAGCAACATCACCAACGATACCATAAAGATTAGGGACACAAGGCTAAAAAACCGTATCAACGAAAAGGATTGCGATATTTTCAGTCCCATCATTCCTCCAAATACACCTTCTATTTCCTTCACTATCTCCACCAATCTCACCTTCTTCAAATGCAACACCAACGGCCCTTCCCTTCAGGATCAGATTGATAAGCACTTCTCTCCTAATTACACTCGGTATAGAGTTTGCCCAGATCACACTGTCTACTATTCATATCCGAATAATACAGTTCCGCCCAAGGGCAATTATCTGGGAAACTGTGAGCGTTTCCAACTTCCAGCGGTGTCATCAATTGAGGACCGAAGTCTGAGTGATCCATTCTCATTATTGACTTCTGAGTTCTCTGTTCAATATCTTGTGTCAAAGGAATGTCGTGAATGTCTCGATGACGGTGGTGCTTGTCCTCGTCACAACCAAGAGTTTCGCTGCTTAAAGGAGACAAGAGGTACTGGCATTACGATTAATACATGAATCGAAAATCTTTTTATGTGGTGTTGTGATGTGTCTTGTATTTTACTGCACTCTTAGAATTACTGTAGAGGGTCTTTCATCAGTTGAGGGCCGAAATCTAAGTGATCCATTCTCATTGTTGACTTCTGATTTCTCAGTTGAATATCATGTGTCAAAGGAAAGAGCTACTCGCATTTCTGTACTAATACCATAAAAAACCACATAACTTATAGCAAGCTGCTAGAAGGAATAAAGTGTACTGTACAGCAGTTGAAGTCTCAGGTGCTTCTTCTCCTTCCCCCCACCTGTTATTCTTCCCCTCTCTCTCTCTCTAAGCCTCCATAACCACCAAAACCTCCACCTCCTCTCCAATACTCCACCTATACTCCACCAAATCTCCTCATTGTCTGTTCTTTTTGACCTTGCCTCCTCCCTCTCCTCGCCCCATCCATCCCTCTTGGCTGGTGAGCACTCCTTGTAGTGGTGGTGGGCCAATGAGGAAGGCAAGTAGGAAACCCCCTCTCAATGAACTCTTTTTCCCCTACCGAACATTCCAATTCCAATGTAGAAGAAGAAATTAGCCCCATTTTTTCCGACGACTTCCGCAACTACTGACGTGTCAACGATAAATTCAAAACTAGTTATGGTGGGATCCTTGATTTTTACAAAACCCTCGTTTCTACTCACAGAACTTCGCCCCCCTCCCTCCCAAAAAAAAGTATGAGGGAATTTCGTTCCTGTTAGAACTATGGCGTTTGTTCTTGTGGTGCTAAATTGGGAATTAAAAATGGGTTTTCCCTCCTTTTTTCTCTCTTTCTTTCTTGTCTTTCATCTGCTGCCCTGTTCTGGTTCTCTTTGTCCATCCTCCTTCGACTGCGGACGTCTCGGTCCGATCAAATTCCCTTTCACAAACGACACATATCCCCTGTGTGGGTGGTGCCTATTAAGATGTGATGAACCAGTTCTAGAAGTTGTATTGGGCGAGGACGGAACATCTTATCAAGTTAGCGGCATCGATGATACCATAAAAATTAGTGACCGAAAGCTAAAGAGCGTATCGAATCCAAGGATTGCGATATTTTCAGTTACATCATTCCT